>PVIC010006882.1:0-52773 GCA_004025085.1 Thryonomys swinderianus
GGAAGGGAGGGAGGAGGGAAGGGGGAAGGAAGGAAGGGAGGGAGGAAGGGAAGAGAAAGAAGAAAAAAAAAAAAAACTAGGAAGATCGCTAATTGTTGGGCCGGAGATTTAGCTCAGTGGTTCCAGCACCGGCCTTGCAAGCCCAAGGTCCTGAGTTCGATCCCGGTAACCACATACAATGCTGGGTGTGGTGACTCACGCCCACCAGCCATCAATATCACATACCACGCCAGGAGTTGTGACTCACACCTGTAATTCCAGCCCAGCACTCAGGAGGCAGAGGCAGGAGGATTGCTGAGTTCAAGGCTTACCTGGGCTACATAGTGAGCTCTGGGCCAGCCTGAGCTACAAAGCGAGACCCTATCTCAAAAAAAAAAAAAAAAGATCGCTAATTGTGACTTTACGGGCAAGTAGAATGAAACTCTAGCAAGCATGTCTTCCATTTGTCTCCCTCTGCCTGTTAATCTAGCCCTGTGCTTGAGTCCCCGTCAAAGAGTTAAGGAGGTCTCAGTGGTTCTCCCACTGGGGCCACAAAGATGAGACTTCTCAGGGCCAAAATTTGGAAGAAAGAACTTTGATCTAAGTGCGAAGGGTCCGAGTGCTGGGTCTCAGCCCAACTTAACCAAGTGGGCCTCCGTTTCCCTTTCCACTAACTGGGAAAGGACAGCTCACCTCTCGCTCTCAGAGTCGCTGGAGATCTCCTCATTCATCTTGACGCCGCCTTTGGACTTGCCCCTGTCCCCCGCAGAGTCGACCTGGGAATTAAATATAGGATCCTATCTTTGGTTGGATCTCAATTGTTTCAATACAAACCCAGGGTTCCCCCGGTTCTTTGAGAGTCCAGGACCGGGAGAGGTGGTGGTTCCTGGCCCTGGTCAAGCACAGTCTTCCAGGATTTGGCGGATGGAAAGAGCTGACGCCAAAACTGGGGAGGAGACCGCGATTGGATTCCTCAAAATCTGATGGCAGCTGTCCCAGTAAAGATATGGAAACGCCATCCTCACCTTTCGCCGCCGCTTGCCGGCCCCTGCAGCGGCTCTGCCCCCGGAGGCTGGCTTTCCCCGCTTTCGAGCTGCCACAGTAGCCGACATGCTGCAGACCCAGCGCGCTGTAACAGCCGCTAAGAAGCTCACGTGGTCGCTCAAACTCCAGCGCGCATGGCAAGACCCCGCGTCCTGATAGGCTCCCACCTCCTAGAGTGTCCGACCTCCGGCAATTACATTGGATCTTCTAGCCGGCTCTGTCACGCCCCCCGGAGCCCATAGGATAGAAGCCCTGACCACGCCCCCGAGGTGGGCTCAAATCGGAAGCAATCGTCTCTCCTAGGCGCTTCCGGTTGATGCTTTGGCGCTTGCGCTGTGCTCTCCTGCTAGCACATTGGGAGGGGTCGGGCCGGCAGGGATGGGATTGGGAGGGCTTTAGCGGTACTTGCGCCTCATGGCCGCTGGGGGGAGCCAGAGGTGCAGGACTCTGTGTTGGCCTAAGGAAATGGACGGAATCTAGGGAGCCCTGAAAAAAGGGAGTTAGTGTCTCTGCAAAGGTCATTGGGCGGGGTATACGTGCTATGTGCCCAGGCTGGACAAAGAACATTGAGGGCGTGTCTGAACCCTAGGCGTTGGTCATGTCCCAGTCAGTGTCCCTTCATTCCTGAGACAGGCTGCTAACCTCTGCCTCACCCACTAGTGGTCAAATAGCTAGATTTCTGCGCCCTCCAGAGTTCCTCCTCCTCTGGCAGTTGTTGAGAATTCTGATTCAAGCTTCAGGATCACAGAAGGTTGTTAGCGGGGTCCCCAGACTCGGTACTGCCCTGGGAAGTGCACACACCGTTCCAGACACCAGGTTGGGGTCAACTACCTATCCCAAGTCCCTGCTCCTCATAGGTGAGTGTCCTGTGACCCTGCCCATGAACCTCTCTACACAGCAGGGCAGGGTTGGATGGGTGGAATTGACCCTTGCCGCTAGCAGTTCAAGGCCACTAATCTGGAACCTTGGTGGGCATTGCAAAACTCTGTCTGTCTGTGTCTGTCTGTCTCTGTCTCTGTCTGTCTCTCTCCTACAAACAAGGTCTCACTATGTAGTTTAGGCTGGCCTCAGACTCACAGTGATCCTTCTGCCTCAGCCTCCTGAGTGCTTGGATTTACAGGCATTTGCCACCAAGCAATTTTTTTTGCCTGGCAAGAATGTAGAATATGTTAGGAAGAAGTTTCTGCACCCTGGGTCTCAAGCTCTAGAGGGATAGATCTGGCCCTAAGAGCGCTGCCTGAAACAGCTAGCTGCCCACCCTCCCCCATAACTCAGTGACTCAGCCCAGCAGCCATGCTAGCTCCAAACTTGCTAAACTCCAGGAGGAAGTGTCTTGGACAGGGCAGGGCCCAGAGGTGGGAGGGAGAGAGCCTTCTTTCACTTTCTCTATCGTCTGAGTATGCACTGGAGAGATGGAGAGGGCGGTGCCGGCCTTTTCCTTGGCCAGATCCTGACCTTGCCATTGTGACTGGGGAAAGAGGTATAACTGACATACAGAGAGGTGGTTCTGGGTCTGGGCCGGAATTGGGACAGCGGAGGCAGAGAGGGGTAGCACATGCCCCCAAAGGGCAAGGCCAAGTGGGCCAAATGGGTGCTGAGTCAGGATGCACCGTAGAGATCTGAGGGCCCTTTGTTCCCCCAGACAACCATGGCTCCAAAACGAAAGGCTTCAATGAAGACTGAGCACCGTGAGAAGAAGGGGCGACAGGAGCCAGGGGAGGAGGACGCCTTCCACTCCACTGCGGAGGCCCTCAGGGCTGCGCCCAAAGAGAAACGCCTGATCCATGTGGACCCCAACTGTCCTCTGAGCAACAGCTCTGGCACCCAGGTGACCCACATCCCCAGGTGGACCAGAGCTGCTCCCTCCTGAGCACGGATGCTCAAACCCCAGCTAGCTCCGGAGCAAAGCCACATTTCCCATAACCACAGAAGTCAGGACTGTCCTGCGGGCCCAGTAGGCCAGCCTTGCCCACCAGACCCAGCACCCCCTGAAGACAGGCTCTGACTTCCTCACAGTCCCTCAAACCAGCCCTGAGGGCAGAGCCATGTCCCTTTCAGGTTCCCCACACGGGCACAGGTGCATCTTCCCAGAACGCCTCAGACTGCATCCTTTTGGGCAGAACCATAACCCCCCAGTCCAGGACAGGACCCCTGCGGTGCCCAGAGCTGCCACAGGCCTGTTCCCACCCGACCCCACTCGGCATGCAGCCAGCACTCATGCAGCTGCAGACGCAGCCGCAGCTGGCCCTGCCTCTGCTTCTGCCCAGGTCCACGGGGACTACGACTGCACCCTGAACCAGACCAACATCCAGAGCAACAACAACAAGTTCTATGTCATCCAGCTGCTGGAGGACGGCAGCCATTTCTTCTGCTGGAACCGCTGGGGCCGTGTGGTGAGCGACCCAGCCCCCGCGCTGCCTCGGCTGCCGCTTCCCGCTCAGCAGTATTCCCAAAGGGCCCCAAACCCATAGCTGCCAACGGTCCTTCACCTCCAACTGTCCGGGGCCACTAGGCACAGCACCTGCCCCGACATGGAGGCCGGAGGATGTTTACGATGGGTACAATCCTGACGACCGTGACTTTCAGGGAGAGGTGGGCCAGTCAAAGATGAACCGCTTCACCTGCCTGGAAGATGCAAAGAAGGCCTTCGAGAAGAAGTTTCATGACAAGACCAAGAACAAATGGGCAGAGCGGGAGCAATTCGTGGCCCACCGTGGCAAGTACACACTTATCGAAGTACAAGGAGAGGCCGAGACCCAGGAGGCAGTGGTGAAGGTGAGAGACTGAGGGGGTGCTGGCTGCGGAGACCAAGGTGAGGCTCTGTGCTGCCCAGCCGTGCACCCTCAGGTCCAGTCCCCGGCCTCAGTCCAGTGCCGTGCTCCACCCCAAGTGCCAGTGCCCTGCCCAGCTGCTCCAGCCCACACGGCCCTCTCTCCCCAGGTAGACGGAGGCCCAGTGGGGACTGTGGTTAAGCGGGTGCGGCCCTGCTCTCTGGACCCTGCCACCCAGAAGCTTATCACCAACATCTTCAGCAAGGAGATGTTTAAGAAAGCCATGGCTCTCATGAACCTGGGTGATGTGAAGAGCCCTGGCAGGGTGGCAGGGTGGCAGGGCCCCAGGGTGGCAGAGCCCCAGGGATGCTTGGCTGAGCCCCTGTGCTCCCTGCCCTCCAGATGTGAAGAAGATGCCCCTGGGGAAGTTAAGCAAACAGCAGATCGCACAGGGCTTTGAGGCATTGGAGGCGCTGGAGGGGGTGCTGAGAGCCACTGCAGCTGGCAGCCCAACCCTGGAGGAGCTGTCCTCCCACTTCTACACTGTCATCCCACACAGTTTTGGCCGCAGCCGGCCCCCACCCATCAACTCCCTGGAGCTTCTGCAGGCCAAAAAGGACATGCTTCTGGTGAGGGCCAGCAGGGGCAGGGCATAAGCGAGGGCACCAAGCAGACTGGGCAAGGGACAGGTGGCCGAGAAGGCCCAGAGGGATGGAGCTTAGTGGACGGCCTGAGGGATGGGGTGGCGATGGACTGGTGGACAACAGCGGGATGGCTATGAGACCAGTCCCACAGGAGGAGCCAGAGGCCCAGGGGACAGACAAACTGCCAGTGTCCGTCATCTTAGGTGCTGGCAGACATCGAGCTGGCCCAGACCCTGCAGTCGGCCTGTGGGGCGGAGGAGAGAGTGGAAGAGGTCCCACACCCACTGGACCGAGACTACCAGCTCCTCAAGTGCCAGCTCCAGCTGCTGGATTCTGCTGCTCCAGAGTACAAGGTAGACTGGTCCTAGCGGGGCACCAGCACTTTTCCCTCCTGCTTTGAGAGACGGATGAACTCCTGGTCTTGAGCCTTCTCTCACTGTGTCTGTGGGGTCTAAGGAGTGCTGAGGGCCTGGGGGGCCTGAGGAGATGAGTCCAGGAGTCCCCCAGCTTCTGCCATTCCGCAGGTGATACAGACCTACTTAGAACAGACGGGCGCCACCTACAGGTGCCCAGCTCTGAAGCATGTTTGGAAAGTGAACCGGGAAGGCGAGGTAAGGGAAACTCCCCGGTCCCACCCACAGCAGTGCTCCAGCCCTTAAGAGAATAACTGGGGTTGTCTGCCTCTGGGCGGGCTGGTTAGCCACTCGGACCAGTTTCTGCTGGCCTGAGGGCCTGGTGACCAGAGGGACGCTCAGCCTTGGTCAGGCCATCTGCAAACCTTCCTCTCCCCTGTCCTGCTCAGGCGAACAGGTTCCAGGCCCACTCCAAGCTGGGGAATCGGAGGCTGCTGTGGCACGGCACCAACGTGGCCGTGGTGGCCGCCATCCTGACCAGCGGGCTCCGCATCATGCCACATTCTGGAGGCCGTGTTGGCAAGGGCATCTACTTTGCCTCAGAGAACAGCAAGTCAGCTAGCTATGGTGAGCAGAGTGGAGGTGCCAAGGTAGAGTGGACCAGTACTGGCCACTAGAAACTCGTGTGGACCTGAGGGAGGAGAGCTCAGGGAGATGCTGACTGCAGCGCTTAGAGCCATGCTTTGGCTTGGGGCCTCAGAGGAGTTCCTGGGGTCAGGGAAGGTGAAGATGAGCCCCCCAACCACACCTGCAAGGGTGGATGGGCAAGCTTCAAGGCCAGGGGATGGCACAGAGCTAGGAGGCTGTGGCCGGCCAGGATTCCAAGCAAGTCTTGCTGCTGAAGCTCACAGCAGCATCTAGTAGGCCTGGAATCAGAGGGTCTAGCACAGTCTAGCAGGCCTTCCCCATGACGGTGGAGACGGTGGACATGGACCTCGCAGGGTCAGGGTGGCTACGGCACTGGATAAGGTCACCGAGCCTGGAAGCTGTGGGAAAGCCAGGCTCTTACGCTTATGGCTGTGGAGTTGGAAGGGAGAGAATCCACAAAGGTGTTGAGGAAGCGGGCAGCATGTAGGAGAGCGTCAGAGGCATCTACAGGGGCTCCCAAGTTGTAGCAGTGTGCCTGACTGAAGTGACCCCACTCTGCTTGGCACCCCCAGCCTAGGCTGATGATATTATCGGAGGCTACCACCACCCAACTCAGGGCTGAGGTTCTGAGGTTGCCCCAGACCAGGGCCACCAGAAAAGCCTAAGACAGAGAGGTTATGGAGGGTTTAGCAGAGCCCCGCAGGGAAGTCCAGGGCTGGCACTGGAGAATACACATGCAGCCAGCCCCTCCTCGGGTCTGCACACCAGGAGACCTTTGAGATGTGCTGAGGGTGGCAAAGGATGCAAAGCCTGGCAGGAAGGTGGCTGAGACCACAGGATCTGGGTCAGGGTGGGCACTTTCCTGAGCCAGGGCAGCAAAGCCAGCAGAGATGGCATTACCAGTTACAGAGAGATCTTCCCTCAGGCAGAGGCCTGAGCTGCCCTCCTGAGACCCCCTGTGTCCTCCAGTTACTGCCATGCACTGTGGGAACCACCAGGTGGGTTACATGTTCCTGAGCGAGGTGGCCCTTGGCAAAGAGCACCACATCACCAAGGACGACCCCAGCTTGAAGTGCCCACCACTGGGCTTCAACAGTGTCATTGCCCGAGGACACACAGAGCCTGGTAAGCCCTGGGAGCTGCATGGGTGTGAGGGTGGGGTTCTGCTGAGGTAGCAACCCGGCATTTTCAGGGAGGAGGTGAGCAGAGAGGGGCAGTGGAGATGGATGAAAGAAGCAGCCTCTTCACTTTAGTCTTTCCCTCTGCCCACGCAACATCCACTGGTCCAGTACACCCCTCCTGATCGTCTGAGAGGGCTAAACGGTGGTGTTGTCAGCTGACGTACTGTAGGAGTTTCCCAGAGAGGAACAGGGGAAGATGTTCAGGCAGAAAGTCCAGCCCTGGCATGACCTGGAGGTAGCAAAGTGGAAAAGAGCAGCCCTTCCCTGTGGGGACAGGGTGGGGCAGACTGGGAAGGCAGGGACCAGGGCCCTGGGTTACTTGTGGCCTGTGCTGTGCCCTGCAGATCCTAACCAGGATGTGGAGCTGGAGCTGGACGGCCAGCAAGTGGTGGTACCCCAGGGCAAGCCCATTCCATGCCCAGAATTCAGCAGCTCCAGCTTCTCCCAGAGTGAGTACCTCATCTACCAGGAGAGCCAGTGTCGCCTGCGCTACCTGCTGGAGGTTATCCTCTGAGCTGCTGCCCTGCTCCAGGTCCTGTGAGGTGCTGGACTGGATCATCTCTGTTACCCCACGTCACCCCTTCTTTCTTTTAAGAATATATCTGTGCCTGGTGTGTTGGTACATCCCTATAATCCCAGTGTTTAGGAGGCTAGGAAGAAGGATCACTTGGCCCAGGAGCTAAGGCCAGCCTGGGCAACAAGCAAAACCTGTATCTCCCCCAAAAATACAATCAGGCACCAGTTAACAATGTTTTAGCTGTGTGTAGTGGCATGCACTTGTAATCCCAGCACTCGGGAAACTGAGGCAGAAGGATCGCCATGAGCTTAAGGCCAGCCTGGGCTATATAGTGAGTTCAAGTTTAGCCTGGACTACCTGGTGAGACCTTGTCTCAAAACAAAACAAAAACAATGTTGTGGTCACTAATGGACCATATATATGATGGTGAATCTGTGAGATTGTATCACCTGGTGGCCATCTCGGCCTGTGTGGACGCTCTGTGATGTCCACACCGCGACAGACTCACCCATTTCTGAGAGCTTGGGACATTGTCATGGTTCATGTCCGGATGATCAGCAAGGGCCTCGGGCTCTCACAGGCAGGGCTTTGGGGCTGCAGTGGGACAACAGGGTGCCACAGCAGACTCCCGCTGTTGCTGTGAGAAGTTGGGGTCTGGAGAGAGGACAGAGTCACTGGGGTGTGATGTGGAAGGCTTTCCTGCTTTCCAAACTGCTGCCTGGACTCTGGTTCCCAGGCCACTGTGACAAAAGTAACTTTTCCTACTGTGTCCCTCTGCAATGCTGTTCTCTGCCTTGGGGCAGCCGGCCATGCCAAAATAAACTGCTCTTGAAGTTGTGGGCGTCAGGTGTTGTGTCTCAGCAGAGAGGAACTGACCAAGGCAGTTACTGTTACCTATTGTACCATGTTGTACAGTAGATCTCCTAAATCTATTCATCCTGACTGAACTGTGTCTCCTTTGACCACGTTTTTTTAAAAGCCCCTTCTTCTCATTAGTTCCTGGTCACCGATGCCACACTTTATTTCTATGAGTTGAACATGTCTAGATGACACACACAAGTAAGAGCTTCCGTTTGTCTTTCCTTACCTGGTTTATTTCACTGAGCATCCTATCCTCCAGGTTTGTGCATGTCGTCACAGATGATAGGATTTCTTTTTCTTAGAGGCCAAGTAGTGCTCTGTCTGTACATACCACATGCTCTTCCCTCATCCACTTGCTGAATGAGCACACTAATCCCGTATCATGACTGCTGAGTACCGCAGTAAGTACCAGGTGCTGCCCCCTCTTCACCGGGTCATCTCCGTTTCCTCTGGAGTTGTGGGATTAGTGGATCTTCACCACTGCATCATCTCAGGCCCTCCCGTCTCTCGGAGCATGGCCACCCTTCCCTCCATCCCCAGTAGCTCTGGTGTGGCTGTGGCCCCGCTTTGCCCCCTGATGTGGTGGGCATGGTAGGGGCTCATTACCAGGACCACACTAGCAGCTCCTTAAGGCTCTGTGGTTGGGGGCACAGCTGAGAGTGGATTGGTCCCACTTCACCAGGGTTTTCTGCCCTGGCCCAGACAAGACCTCAGAGAGAGGAGTGCTTACATGATACACTAAATTTAAACTTCACGCGTGCACAGCACGAACTTTACTGGTCTACGCTATAACTACTCCAAGCTTGGGCCTCCTCTGTGGTGTCCCAGCACAAGTCTACTCCAGCCCTGTCCAAGGTGCAGGCCCTCATGTGGGTTGATATATACCACATGTGCCCATTCATCTATCAATGGGCACAGTTCTGCCATCAGGAAAGGAATGCCAGTCACTACCCCATGGGTAATGGTTTAGATTTAAGATGTCCTGGCCAGAGATTTAGCTTGGTGGTTCCTGTGCCTGCCTAGCAAGCAATAGGTCCCTGGTTTGATCCCCGGTAACCACATACAACAGTATTGGTTGTGCTGACCAGGGATCACCCACCAGCAATCAGTACCTCATACCACAATGCCAGGTATGGTGGCTCACACCTGTAATACCAGCACTCAGGAGGCAGAGGCAGGAGGATTACTGAGTTCGAGGCTTGCCTGGGCTACATAGTGATCTCAGGGGCCAGCCTGATCTACAAAGTGAGACCATGTCTCAAAAAAAAATAAAATAAAATAAAAAGATGTCCCCTGGAAGACTTTTCTGTTCAGAGGTGGGGGCTTTAGAAGGTTATGAGATTGTGAGACACTAGCCTCATGGAGGGATTAATCCCCTGGTGAATTCACAGATGAATGGGCTGTTAGAAGACTGGTCTAATTGAAGGAAGTAGGTTACTCAGGAGTGTCTTCTGTCATGTGTCTCTGCTTCAGAGCGAGCAGAGTGTGAACTGAACCATGAGTTAGGTAAACAGGTCAGGATCCAGTGTCGTGCCACCCAATGCATTTCAGCTATTGCCACTCCTCTGCAATCTCCTTCAATCTGAAAGTACACCTCGGCCATTTTTTCCCTTTATAACTTTGACATTTTGGGGATTCTTTTCTTTGTATCAGGTATTGAACCCAGGGTGCACTGAGCTAACTCCTAGCCCTGCCGCCACCCCCTCCTTTTTTTTTTTTTTGGTACCAGGAATCAAACTCAGGGACTCTCACTTGTCAGACAGACGCTGCACTGTGGAGCCACATTCCCCTCCCACTTTAAAAAAATTTTTACTTTGAGAGACTCTTCGTAAATTGCCCAAGCTGGCTTCAAACTTGCAACCCTCCTACCTCAGCCTCCAAATAGCTTGAGATTGATATAGGCATGTGCCATCATCCCCAATCATATTCTTCACATTTTTGAAGACTACTGGCATTTATTTTATATAGTGTCTCTCAATTTCAGCCTGTCTGCTACTTTGTCACAATCAAATTCATGCTCTGTGTGTCTAGGGCACCACATGGACAGTATATCCGGAGGGCCGTGTCCCATTCTTCATTGAAGTGATGTCTAGCACGTTTCTCCATGGTAAAACCTCATTTCTCTCATTTGTAATTGACGAGGACAATTTACATGTCCTGAACTGTAAATTTCACATTTCTTATTGACTTTGACCCAGAAGCTTTAACATATATTAGTATTTACCTGAAACAAATTACCTGTATCAGTTTTGTTAAGATGGTTGTAAATGGTAGCAACTGAGCTCCATCTTTGCTTTTGTATCTATTCATATTCTATGTATTTATACATATGTCTGTTTTTATTATTATATATGGATTTTTATTTTCTTCAGAGGATTATAATACATGACTGTCATTACATACTTGATCAGCAGATCTTGGTCACATTTGGCCTGCAGAAGGTCCCTTTGTGCATCCCTGTCATTTTTCTTCTTTTGAGTACCTCCTTACTATCTGGCAAAATGACATATTTCAGATTCATCTTGTACAAACCTGGAATCAGCAATTTTCAAGGGCCTTGGCTTCCCGAAGCAAGGAATGGTGTTTAGAATCCAATTCTGGGACTAGGAAGTAGGTATATGTAACTACATAGTAAACAAACATCTCTCTATATCCATTTCTCCAATTCTAGTCAGTCACCACGTGTCTTCCATTCTTTCCCAACCCCATATTTCCTCCCTTCTCAGACAGTAAACACCTAAGTTCCCATCAGTAGCAATATCAATATATTTGCCTTATCTCACACAAAAATGAGTTTTTTAGAATTTTTTCTAAAAATGAGTTTTTTAGAATGTTTCCATATTTTAGAATTCCTATACCCAAATCATTGTGAAAAATAAACTTTCTAAGCAGAGCTTAGATATACTTATCTTTATTCAAGACTATCTTTTTCTCTTTAGGCTGAGAGTCAAAATAAGTTAACAGTTTCAAATGTTACTTAAATGTGTTTCTTGAAACAGTCCTTTGTTTCTCTGCAATGTGGTTTTGCTCCTCATTTGCGATACAGGTGGGTTCATTTGTTCCTGTTGACAATTACTGTTAAGAGGTGATCCTCATCTTTGTTAACTTATGGATTTCAATCTGTACAACACCAATACAGCTCCAGAGGTCCAGACTGCAGAGAGTGTTCAGAAGAGTCCTCCTAGTCTTCTTACTTTATTCCCATTTTCTTTATTTCAGGTTTATCCTTCCTGTTTTTTTCCCCCTAGCGTTGAAAAATGAATTCAGGGCCTTTCACCCTGAGCTATATCCTCAGCTGTCTTGTTGTTGTTGTTTTTAATTTTGAGACAGGCTCTCGATAAGTTGCCCAGGCTCGGATTGAACTTTCTACCCTCCTGTCTCAGCCTTTCAGAGTGCTGGGATTACCTGTGTGCTCCACACTTGGCTTTCTTTCTGTTTCTTTTGCAAGTTTCATAGACACACAAACACACTCAGTCATCCCAAAATGTTTTCATTTTTAATTCATTTTAGTGATTTGGAGGGAGCAGCACTCACCAGCCCACCGTAGTCCCACCGCCCGCCTTCCCCAATCCTCTTTCGTCATTTGCTGTTCCCACTAGGCCAGCTGAGCTCTCTTCAGGTCTGCCCAGCTCTAAGAGGCAGGTGCCCAGGATTCTGGCTGTGTGTCCTGGGGCATATTCCTCCACTCGCTGGGCTTCAGCCTTCTCATCTGAATAATGGAAAATTGGACTGGGGCTTGGCCAATTCCAGCACAAAACATCAAACTAGCCAGTTCATGGCTGATCTCTGCCATCTGGATCTGCAGTGATGCTGGCCATGTGCCTGCGATGAATTTGGGGACACATGCTTCAGATTCAGCCAAGCTCCCTGCTCCTACATTCTAGTAAAACAGACTCACAACCAACATGCACATAAGTATGAAATGTAATATCAGGTAAGGAAAATGCCAGGAAAGGAAGAAAACTGAAGTAGAGTAAAAGAGTGACAGGGGAAAAAAAAAGTGACAGGAAGATGGAATAATGTTAAAGACGGTCATTGAAGCCCTCTCCAGAGGGGACAGCAAGTGCAAAGGTCCAGAAGTAGAAAGTGCTCTGACAGGTGAGAAGAACAGGAAGATGACTCTGTGGCTAGGTGGCTCCTTTCCTGTCACAGGTCAGCATTAGGTACAGGGGACAAGGAACCAGTTACAAGGGGGCTTCAGTGGTCCAGGTGAGAGGTAGTGATGGCGGAGCCTGGGAACTGGGGCTGGTGGTGAGAAGTAGCTGGACAGAGGGCATCCTGATGGGCTGGATACCAATGTAGCTGAAAGGGAGGCATTTATCCTGAGAAGTTTGCTAAGATGAGGACTCTAGATGGAGCAGGTTGAAGAGGAGTCAAAAGTGATGAATCTATTTTGGAATTTGAAATTTGTGGTACCATTAGGTCAGTCCTGGTGAAGACATTGAAGAGGCAGCTGAAGACTCAGTCCCAAGGCTCAGGAAAGAAGAGCTTCAGATTCGTATGCAAGATACCAGGGTATCAATGAGGTTTTGCCATGAGACTAGACTTAAACAGCTTTCCCCGAGCCAGCCACCTGGAGCTGCCACATAGATTGGCCAGGACTGACTTTTGTGCCCCCTGGGGAAAAGGAAGGTGGAGATCTTGCTCACCCAAACTGCAAGTCCTGAGAATTGGGGAGGGGTGGTTTGCTAAAGAAATTCAGGGTGGGGCTGGGGATTTAGTTCAAGTGGTAGGGATTTAGCTCAATTGGTACCGTGCCAATCTTGGATGCACAAGGGCCAGAGGAAAGAAGGAAGGAAGGAAAGAAGGAAGGGAGGGAGGGAAGAAGAAAGAGAGGGGGGAAGAAAGAAAGAAGGAAAGAAAGAAAGAAAGAAAGAAAGAAAGAAAGAAAGAAAGAAAGAAAGAAAGAAAGAAAGAAAGAAAGAAAGAAAGAAAGAAAGAAAGAAAGAAAGAAAGAAAGAGAGAGAGAGAGAAAGAAGGAAAGAAAGAAAGAAAGAAAGAAAGAAAGAAAAAAGAAAGAAAGAAAGAAAGAAAGAAAGAAAGAAAGAAAGAAAGAAAGAAAGAAAGAAAGAAAGAAAGAAAGAAAGAGGAAAGGAAAAAGGAGAGGAGGTTCCTTCTTTCCTCTCCTTTATTCCCCTCACTGTCATGGAGCAACTGTTCTGTGCCCAGTTAATACTGGCCAAGCACCTGCTATGTGCCATTCCTTGGATTCCCTTCCAAGTCATCGCTCCTGGGGCCCAGAGGATACCTAAGGGTCTTCCCCCTCCAGCTGGGCTAAGTGACCTGATCACCCCTACACACACACACATCCCACCCTGGGAAAGGCAGGACAGGGCCTGGCTGGTCTGAAGGGCCACTGTGTAACTCCCTCAGTCTCCGCTCCAGGCTGGCGCCTGCTCTGCTCACCCCCACCCCCTGCACTTCCACAGCAGTGCCTCTAGCCTTTAGCTGGCAGCTGCTAGGACCCAGGGGGCTGGCGCCAGGCCCTGCCCCTCCCTTGCCAGCTCTGTGTGTCTCCAAAGGGCAACATCAGAGTGACAGCCAGTACCATCTCCGGCAGAGGCTGAGTTGCTGGAGCTGGGCTGGGGAAGGGGGAGAGAGGCAGCGGGCTCAGACTTACACTCAAGGCACCAGCCAAGTCCCCAAGAGAATGGCAGCCTGGCCTGTGGAGTCCCCTCCTGGGCAGCCTATGAGGTGAAGGGCCAGAGGAGCCAGGGACAGGTAATGGGAACCGGGGCACTGGAGGATTCGGGCACCTCTCCGAGTATCAGCACAGGTGAACCCTGAGCGCTCCAATGGCCAACACCACAGAGCTCACCGCCACCGAACTCGCAGGCTCGGTGGGCTTGATCCTGGCTGTTCTTGTGGAGGTGGGGACCCTGCTGGGCAATGGGGCAATGCTGGTCGTGGTGCTCCGCACGCCAGGACTACAAGACACGCTCTACCTGGTGCATCTGTGTGTCGTGGACCTGCTGGCGGCCGCCTCCATCATGCCGCTGGGTATGCTGGCCGCACCCCCTCCCGGGCTGGGCCGCGTGCGCCTGGGACCCGCGCCGTGCCGCGCTGCACGCTTCCTCTCCGCGGCGCTGCTGCCCGCCTGCACGCTCGGCGTGGCGGCGCTCGGCCTGGCGCGCTACCGCCTCATTGCACACCCGCTGCGGCCAGGCGGGCGCCCGGCGCCCGGACTCGTGCTCACAGCCGTGTGGGCCTCCGCCGGGCTACTGGGTGCGCTGGCCTTGCTTGGGCCGTCGCCCGCGCCACCGCCGGCACCAGCACGCTGCTCGGTCCTGGCCGGGGGCCTCGGACCTTTCCGGCCGCTCTGGGCGCTGCTGGTGTTCGCGCTGCCGGCACTCCTGCTGCTCGGCGCCTACGGCAGTATGTTCCTCGTGGCGCGCCGCGCCGCCCTGCGTCCCCCGCTGCGTACACGCGGTGCCCGGCTGCGCTCAGACTCTCTGGACAGCCGCCTCTCCTTCTTACCCACCCTCCGGCCTCGCCTCCCCGGGGGCAAGGCGGCCCTGGCCCCAGCTCTGGCTGTTGGCCAGTTTGCAGCCTGCTGGCTGCCTTATGGCTGCGCGTGTCTGGCGCCTGCGGCGCGGGCTGCAGAGGCCGAAGCGGCTGTCACCTGGGTGGCCTACTCGGCCTTTGCCGCTCACCCCTTCCTGTACGGCTTGCTGCAGCGCCCTCTGCGCTTGGCGCTGGGCCGCCTTACCCGCCGGGCGCTGCCCCAGGTCCCTCAAGCCTGGCATCCTCGAACACTCCTGCAGCGTCTCAAAGGACCCCCAGAGGGCCCCGCTCTAGGCCCTTCTGAGGCACCGCAGCAGGCCTGTGCGTTGGCAGGAGGACCGACCCTGAGCCGGCGGGAGACCACTTGAGAAGTCCCTCTCCTGACTGGACGGAGGAGGGGACCCATCCCATCTTCTGCACAAGTGGCAGCAGGTGCTCAGCCTGGACTTTTGGCTCTGAAATGGAAGTTTGTCTGCAGTCTGCCAAGACCCAGGAGACTTCTCAGGAATCCTGGGTTCTGGGCCAAACATGGCACAATTTTGTGCACAACCTACTGTCCCTGAGACCTGTTTCCCCATCTGTAACCTGCACAGGTTGTTTGTGAAACTCATGGATGGTCCCCAAGTCCAGGGAGGAAGAGGTGTTTAGGACACGCACCCAAAAGGCCCAAAGCCCAAGTGACTGGCCAAACAGGGAAAGGTCTGAGGTACAGCCCTGGTAGAAGGACCCAGGGAAGAAACACAGAAGGACAAAGCTACTTAAACTCTTCTATCAACTTCTACAACGTCTAAAAGACAATTTTATCTGTCTGATGCTAGAAGCGGGAGGCTGGACAACCCTAAAGGGCCCTGAAACCCGAGAACTAGTGTGTGGACAGGGATGGAGCCCAAGCAGGGTTAGTGGATTCACAAATGGAGGTTCTCTGGGGATTCTGTCACACCCATTTTCTGCAGATTTTATACCCCAGCACTAGTATTTCACACCTTTCTGGTCGCTGAGAATATTTATTCAAAAACAGGGATGAAAAAACTGTACAGAGTGTCTGCTGCTTGGGCCCCTGCCCCCCAAGCCACTCCCCAGCTACCCAGCAGAGCCCCCTCTTTGGGTTGCCCCTGACAATCCCAGCCAGTCCATTCCAGTCAAAAATTGTTATCCATGGAAGCAGTGGGAATCTGCGGGGAAGCTCTGCCCCAGCCAACCCCGGCCCTCCCTGATCCCACAAACGGGCAGTAGGTGGGAAGCCTTAAGGACAGAGAATCCATGGACCACCCCCAAGGCAGGGGGATTCATGGGGGCCCCTGGCTGCTCCCAGAGCCGCAGCTCCCAGAAGCCTGGGCCAGAAACTGCCCCCCTCCAAGAGTAGGAACTCCAATGATGGAGGCAGGGTGGGGTGTATCCATGCGTCTGGCATTAGCGGCTGCGTTTGGGACCCCAGGGTGGAGTCTCCTTGGACAGGTAGGATGCGGAGGCAGACCCTGCCGGAGGTTCTGCCTGCCCCACCTGGGCCTCGGCTGGCCTCAGTAGGGGGAGAATTTCTGCCGTTCAGCTTTCTTGCTCCCATTGGCCGCCGCCATCTTGGCAGTGTAGGCCGCCAAGCCCGGTGGTGGCCCTGGGGAAGCAGGTGGTAGAGCCAAGAAGGGCACAGGCTTGAGGCCAATGAAGTTGGAGAGGGAGATGGCATAGGGTGTGCCCAGAAGGCCTGGGGGAGCCGTGGGCAAGGCCGTCAGGGGCGGCGAGAAGGGGGCAGGCAGGTCTGCGGGGGCTGAGCCGGGCGTCCCCCCAGAGGTAGACTTGGCCGTCTCTAGACTGGAGACAGGAATATAGAGGGGAGATGAAGAGGAGACAGGGTGAGATGGGGCCAGTGAGGGAAATTAAACGCCTAAGATCAGTCAAAGACAGCAGAGCTGATCGCAGTGACAGGGCAGGTGTGCTTAGGGGAGAGATGGAAAAGGTGGAAATGTGAGGACAGAAGAAGGATAAGCAGATGGAGTTTGGGGTGAGAGGAGAAATGGGGCTGGGGACAGAGGCCCAGGGGAAAGAGAGAGCCACGGAGAAAGAGAATATGAGCATGAATATGAGCAACATGAGGAACGGGAAGAATACCATGGAAGTGTAGGATTCAGGGAGGCAGAGGACCAGTCCAGAAAGGAGGTCAGTTCTCTCCTCCCTGCTTGGGACCCCCCACAGCCCATCCCATGCTCACCAGGCAGTGATGAGGTACTGAGCCAGGGCGATGGAGACTGGCGAGCCAGTGATGGTTACATGGCGCTCACCAGCACCCTCTGCTTGGTTCCCGATCTTGATATGTGCCCCTGACATCTGGCGGATCTCGCTGATCTTGCTGCCCTGGCGCCCGATCACACAGCCAATCAGCTATGGAGAAGGCAGAAGTTGATCCTGGGCAAGGCCCAGAGCCCCACCTCCCCTGCCGCCCTCCAGCCACCACATTCCCCACTCACGTCATTGGGAACCAAAAACTCCTGGGAGCTGGTCTGTGCACCAGGATCCAGTCCTGAGGCAGAGAAGAGACACTCAGCCCCTCTGAACCCCACATCTGTCAGAGGGGGGCTGCCCAGGCTCTTGGAGCCATCCCTGCCTCCTCTCATATGGGCTGCTTACCTGGCACCACGCTGGGCGAGGCAAAGGGAACCGTGTGGCCCGAGAGCTGCTGGAGCTTGGTGACCTGTGCGAAAGAAGAAGTGTCAGAGGTCAGAGGAAGCCTAACTCAGAAAGGGAGGTCATGGGCTGTGGCTTACTCACCTCAGCTGGGGTCACAGCTCCATACTGACCCTGAACAGAGAAGCCCTGTGGGGACAAGGAAGTGAGGAGGCAGTTACTGTGACAGGGCAGGGCAGGCTGGCCAGGGTCACATTCCCCCTCCACAGTTCCTCCTTCTAGCCCCTCCACCTCAGCCCTTCTCCTGTAACGCTTCCCGTCCCGCCTGCTGTCCCTCACCTGGTTGGCGGAGAGAAGGACAGTACCTAGGGAGAGGCTTGGATGGTATGGGATAGTGGCTCCTTTGGGTGGGGACTGGAAGACATGAATGGGGAGCTCTGTTGGGACCCTCAAGCTCCCCAGTGGGACTCCCAGATAAATCCATCCCCAAACTCTGGGGCTCATAATTATCCCTGCAACCACACCCTGCCCAACCTGGCACCCAGGCCCATTTCCTGCCCCCTCAGGACAGCACCTCCAGAATAACAGCGCAGATCTGTCGTACACACAAGATGATGGCATCAGGCACCCCGGATACGGTGACAGCACGCTCTGTAGAATTGGGGAGCAGGTCCCCTGCCACCTGCACCTGGGCACCTGTAGTCTACAAATAGGAAACAGAGCCTACTTCTGGCTGTTTCAACAGTCTGTAGAAGGGCTCCCAGGCTCCTCCCCCAGGGGTATGAAGCCATAAGCACAGGAGTCTCCCACAGCTGGAGGTGGAGAGCTCCTGTGGACAGCATCCCTCTCCCCTTACCTCTCGGATCTCCTTGATCTTGGTGCCGGCCTTCCCAATCAGTGAGCCACATTGGCTGGCAGGGATGACAAGACGTAGAGTCACTGGAGGCCTGGAGACACTGCCACCGTTTGCAGGAGCAGCACAAAGGTCCTGGGACAGGGAGATGGCAGGTCGGTCACATGCATCTAACCCTCTCCCACTCTTCCTCAAGCACCTTCTGGCAGAGGAATTAAGCAGGTACCCCTTCCCCATGCTCCTCCAAGGGACAATACCTTGGCCTTGACCTTCCCTCCTACTCACAGCCACTATCTGAAATCAGGGCCACAATCCTCCCCTCCTCCCAGGAATCACCCTTGAACTCCCAGCCTGCCAGCCCCAGACCTCATCCAGCTTAAAAGCAATCATGGAGACTGCATGGAAGACAGCTGCTGTGGAACCAGTGATGGTAGTGATGCGCTCAGGGCAGGAACCCTCAGAGATGGTGATCCGGGCACTGCTCTGCAGGTACAAATTGGGTACCAGGTAGCAGGGCACATTCTTCACTTACCAGTCCTCAGTTGCAACTGGAAACTGCCAACCTTTCCGATACCCACCGCTCTTCTCAAATGGACTGGTCCAAGGATCTCCCCTCCCTGCACACCAGGAGGCTATCCTCCCCAAACTCCCCCCTTACCTGCTCCCTGATTCGCTTGACAGTCTCTCCCTTCTGTAGGAGGCAAAACAGAGAGTCATTCTTAGCCTGAGGGGGTCAACACCTCCTAACCTGGGCTGAGGGGGACACACCAAGCAGAGCTGCACACCTACCTTCCCGATTATGCTGCCCACTTCCTGCAAACGAGATGAGAGTGGAGTAAGATGGGTACCGATGCCCCAGGCCGGGACCCTCCCCTCACCCAAGCAGAGGTCCACGGAGTCTGCATCACCTTTCCGTGCATCAGCATCCGCAGAGTGAGAGTGATGCTAAGTTCTGGCTCCTCCTCCAGCCCCGCATCTGAGCTGCTCATCCTGTCAGGCGGGGCTGGGGCCACAGTGGCCTGGGAGTGTGTCCACGCCGTGGCCTGGCTGACTCTGGTAAGGGCCATGGAAAGGAGTCAGAGCAGAACCCAGTTCATGCTGCCCTTGCCCTTACATGAGGACCCCCCAAGAGAGGGGAGACAGCATGGATTTTGAGCTCTAAATGTCTCCCTGACCAACATGCTTACGTGTGTCTCATTAGTTGTGTAACTCTGGTCAGGTCATTTAACCCTTCTGGGCCTCAGCTTCCCTCATCTCTAAAAGGGATACCAATTCCTATCACCCTCAAATTAGGAAAATTAAAAATCACACACACTCAGGGGGACTCAGTCTCCTTGTCATTCATTCTCTTCCTCTCATGTATGAGGAGGGCTGGGGTATAGCTCAGTGGGAAAGTTCTTATCTAGCATGCACAAGGTCCTGGGTTAAATAAATCAAAGAATTAACTAGGAGACCTATAGCAGGAGTACAGAAAAGACAGCCTCATCCTTGATATCCTGAAAGAGAAGACCCCTGTGGACTGAACCCTGAAGGTGGAGTTAAGGTCTAAAGATTACTCCAAATAAGAGTGGGGATGTCTGGAGGGTAGAGGATCAGCTGCAGGGGACTCTGGAGCAACCTTGGGAGGTCTTACAGGGAGGGGACGCTGCAGGTAAGGTTCTACACAGGGTCACCTTGCCCTGGCCTTCCAGAGGCTGGCCCCATCTACCAGGCAGAGGTCCTCGGGCAGAGGCTGATTATGGACAGCTCTGAGCAGGATGTATTCAGTACTGGGCTGGGGTGGGAGAGGGTGTTCAGAAACCTGCAGTGATGTTTTCAGCACTTTCCTGTGTGCTCAGAATGGCCCTGACACAGGAGATGGAGAAGTATCAGGGCTGACCACATTCCCCACGTGGGACCCTTTCTACTATATCAGAAACAGCCCTTGGGTTCAGGGTCTCAATTTCCTCACCCATGCGAAAAAGAGGATGTGTCCCATGTCCATCTCCTTGGGACTGGGTGATGGGTAAGAAAGGGATTGTGGGCCACAGGAATGTCAAGGCGAGGAAGGTGGAGCCTGAGATTAGCTGCTGGGATTAGTTTAGCCTCTAACCCTCCCCACAAGATCCCTTTTCGTGCCCCAACTTAATCCTGAACCTTAATCCTGCTTGGAAATCCTTCAACGGCTGTCTCTCCCCAAGGCTCAGCTTTGATGGAGAGCTCACTAGGAGCCCAGAACTCAAGGAGGACAGGGAGTGGGACCAGCTGGTGCCACATCTGGGCCAAGACTAAACCCTGTCATTGCAAATTCTTTTCACCCCAGAGGTTAGGAGTGGGTGGCACCCAAGGATACATAACTTGGTCTAGGAGCACATGGGAACCTCTGGGTACCCCCTCTCTCAGCCCCTGTTTGTCCTGACATGAGGTGCAGTGCCCCCTTCTGAACTCCCTTTCCTAGCCAGGGCTTGGAATGGAACAGGAAGGGGGCTCACAGCCTGAGGGGCCAGTGCACATGTGGTCTCCATTTCCCCATCCCTACAATAGGGATGCCAGCCTGGCTGCTCTTTCCATTTGAGTTCTGTAATAAGCTCCCCGGAGAGTGAAGACCAGCAGCAGATGAAGGGCCTGTGCTCTCTGGCATCCTAGCCAACCTCTAGTGCTGGCTGCCCTTGCTGCACATTCTCCTGGCTCCTGCACTTCCCCCATCAAAGCACTTGTGATGACGCGCTTGCTTTCTGTCTCTCTGGACAGCCAAGCCTGGGAGCCCCTTAGTACAGGAACCAAGGCTACCAGCTTCTCCTGTGTCACAAGGGCTCAGCTCAGAGCCAGGCCGGAGAAGGTGCTCAAACACAGTGGTGACTGAGCGGATGAACTCACTACACAGAACAGGAACCTACCCAAGGCACAGAGAGGAAAGGTGTGGAAGAACGGCAGCGTCCTTCCTAAGAGTGTGTGGCTGACCCAGGTCTCACTTGGTCGGTCACCTTCTCAGCTGCTCCTGTCTAGGTCTGCTAGCCCTCTTCCAGGTGGAGCGCCTTTCAAAAGGTAGGCTATAGGCTCTGGTCATCTAGGAGACCCCTGCCAGACTACTGAACATGGGTCCTGTTTGGAAAGGGCTATTAACTTCTCCAGAACCATGGTCTTAAACTCTAGAATTTTCTGGAAGTATAGGAGCCTTTGGGGATGGTAATCAGTGGGACACTCGACACTGTCTCCATACTGCCTCATCTCTTGTGGCCCTAGGAAAGATGGGGGGAGGCTACAACTTGGCTAGATCTGAAAAGGTCACCTGAGTCTGCAGCAGAGACCCTAACTGCCCCAAATTCAGTGGGTGACCGTGACCTAGCCCTCTTTTCTGATCTGTACCCACCTAGTACATCTCTGGGGTCGAGGATGGGAGAGGGTTACTGGTCTCTGTGCCTCTTCCATTCTGAGAGAACTTCAGTCTTTCCTGTCTCAGGGAGAGAACAAAGGGCCCTGACTCATGCCTCGAAATTACTCTTCTAGAGCCCTAAAAATAAGCAGCCCCATTAGGCATTACTGGCTCCTCTGCCCTCACTGTGGCTCTAGGGAATTCCTTGCTATCCCAGTGTAGTGGGCCTTGGGTCTCTGCTGGGCCACCCTTGTGGCAGCCACACATCATGCCACACTGACCTCCAGCTCACCTCTGCTCAGCAGGGCTCCCTGGCAGAACATACCAAGCTCAGACCAGCCTCTGACCTCAGGAGTCCCTCTTGCTCCCTAGGACCTCTCCCCAGACCCAGTGCCCATTCCTTCTGTGCCTGGCTTCCTGCCACTCAGGCTGGAGGGTGCAAGGCGGGGGTGGGGGCGGGGGTGGGACGACAGCTGTGTAAGCGATGGCGGCTGCCCCCTTCCTGCCCCTCCCCCTCAGCTGTCTCTCTCCCATGACAGCTGCCCAATCAAAGGGCTGGGGGCTTAGCCAGCTCCCCCCACAGGCAGGGATCAAGTGTCCATCCTGGCTTTGTTCTGCAGTAAGAACAATTCAGGGAGGGGAGGACTCCTGGGACCAGGCAACTCAAGTAGACTGGCCCGCCCCTTGGGGGATTCCCTCCACTCTGCTGGCTGGAGTGTCTGGACCATGAGGGCCTATGGACCCACCTGGGCTATGAGGAGAGCTTCAGTCCCCACAGCATTCCCAGGTCCCAACCTAGCGGTGTCCTTCTATTCTCATTCCAAAAACAGCCATGCTGGCCACACCCAGTGATGCTGGGGAATTGCTCTGAGCATCAGGCAAAGCAGGGTGTGGCAGAAGGGTGGCCATTTGGGGGTGGGTGTCAGCACTGAGGACCCCTCACTCTTCTGCATGTCCCTACTCAGGGATGCTAACCCTTGCTGATTAGCCAGGCCCCACAGGACATGCTCTGGCATCCTCAGAGTCATGGACCAGCCTCAGGTTTCAGCCTCCCAAGATGACCCATCACATCTAGCTCTGGAAGGAGGAGGCTCAGAAGCAGATTGCAGGGGAGCAGTCTTGGGTCCACAAATTCCAGCCTCTGGTTTCTTTTTCTTTCTTTTCTTTTCTCTTTTTTTTTTTTTTTTTTGAGACAGAGCCTTGCTGTGTAGTTCAGGCTGGCCCTGAGCTCACTATGTAGCCCAGGCAAGCCTCAAACTCAGCAATCCTCCTGTCTCTGCCTCCCAAGTGCTGGGATTACAGGCATGAGCCACCACGCCCAGCAAGCCTCTGGTTTCTTGATTCAGGTATGTCGTACACCCAAAGTGCCTGGCAGAGAAGGGGGTTGCTGTAAAGGGAAGTTCTCACAAGCATAGAGGTGCCAGAAATGCCACAGCCTCCTCCTCACCATGAGAGAGCCTTTATAATCAAGGGACACCAAGCTAAGCCTAGGCAGGCCCAGGCCCAGACAGGAACATGGGAGAAGGGTCACACACTCAGGGCGCAGCCCAAGACATTGGTACCCATCCTGTGTCTCACCCTGATTGAGAAAAGGCCTCTAAAATCCATTCTTCCCTCTGAAGACTATGCTCACTGTGCTATTCAAAAACATCCATAGCTCCCTAGTGCCCAAGGAATAAAGCCTGACTGCTATGAACTGGAATCAAGGCCCTTCATGGTCAGCCCCTGCCAACTTCTCTTGTCTTATCTCCATCCTGTCTCCTGAACACAACAGGCTTTAAATACTGCCAGGCACCTCCAGGCCTCTGGGCTGTCAATCCCAGCTTCAAATGCCTTTCTTCCTCACACTGTGTCATAGTAGTTCTCAAATGCCACCTCCTCAGTGGAGCTCTCCCCAATCTTCCAAGTCAGAAGGAATCACTGAGCCTCTGCCCTTCCCAAAGATATGGCTGCAACCCAAAGGAACCCCTAATAAGGGTTTCTGAGCCTGTCTTTCCACTATACAGAGAGCTCCCAGGAGGTCATGAGATCTAAGATAAGACCAGGCTTAGGATGAAGGAGAGGAGTTAGGTCACTGGTCTAGGGGATGTAGGGACCATTAGGCTACCTAGAGCCTGGTGTAGGGACCTGGGACTAAGGGACTAACCGCAGAGGCAGAGCCAGGAACTACCTATGCAAGATCCCCAGCTCCTACCTAAGCACCACCAGCCCTGTTCCTGCTGTTTTTCCAGATCTCTGACCACATTGCTGGGGTGAGGTATAGGGGCTGCTGTGAGACTTCTGGGAGGCCAAACAGGTTTCCCTAGGAGGACAGGACTGGAGAAAGCCACAGAGCATGAGGCAGGTTTTACAGTGCTGAGCAGGTTCAGCCTATCACAACCAAGAAAGCTTCACCAACCGAGAGAGGAACCTGAGGCCCAGTGAAGGGATCAGTTTGTAGGGCTGCATCAAAGACAACTGGCAGACTGGGATAACTGGAGCTCCACCTGTGCAGCACATCTCCTTCCTCTGTCCTCCTCCAAAAGGTCAGTACCACTGGGCAGTGGTGACAGAGGTGCAGAGGGGGTAGTGAAGGGGCTGGGAAGATGGACAGAGCCTGTCTGGGAACATAGGGTGGGGCTTCCAGGCTCCATGGGCCTGGACTGCCAGGGTGTGTGGGCTGCCTGCTCCCAGCCCCCCACCCTCAGCATGCAAGGAGAACAATCCTCTTGTGTTTGGGCAGCCTGAGCCTGCATGCTGATGAAGGCTGGGGGTGGGGACTAGGATGGGGGTGCCTTGGAAGTTGAGGGGGTTCCGGGATCTAGAAGGGTTAGATCTTCAGCTAGAGAAACAGTAGGGTCTCAGGTGCCATCCATGAGGGTGACCCCAAGAAACAGAGTCAGAACTCAGCTTTTGGGGAGTGCCTGATTTTGTAGGGGAAAGAGTCTGCAGACACATGTCCTGTTGGCCTAGCACGAAGGTGACCATCTTGGGCTTGGTTGGGACCCAAAACCCCCACATCCTGAGAGAAGCCCAGCGTGCATCCCCTTACAGACCACTCCCCTGGGTACTGGGGTAGTGGGGTGGGGCCCTGGGTGCCACAGGTCTCAAGATGGCGGGCCTGGGACAGGAGAGTGAAGAGGCGGGCACCTCCCTCTTCTGGCCTGGCAGGCAAGGGTCAGGCTAGAGTAGTAGAGCCCTCTCTCCCACCTCCCAGGACCCCAGCCAAGAACATAGGTCAGAACTGAGGCGCTGAAGGGAAAGAAGCACCACTGTGCACCCCAACTATGGTGTCCATACACACTTGGCCTGGAGGTGTGTGTCTGGCTCCTACCAGGAGCTGCAGGGAATGGGAAGGGGTGTGTGCCAGCCAAGCACTGCAGGAGAATGGCAGAGGAAGCAGGACCCAAACCCAGGGAAGAAGGTGAGAAAAGAGCAGGTTCAAAGGACAGAAACAGCAGATGGGATGGGGGCCTCAAAGCTGGCAGCTGAGATCCCCCTCCCTGGTCCGGGGGCTGCTCTGGCAGACCAGCGCCCCCCACCTGTGCAGGCCTCAGCCGCACGGGACAGGGATTGTGTTCCTAGCAACCTCCCAGGACCCAAAGCTGTGCAGTGAGGCGCGGACTCCCTGCCCCCAGCCGAACCCCCAAACTTCGCGGCCCGCCGCGCCCTACCTCGCTGGGGCTGTCCTGCGACGGCGGCGCGGCGGCTGGGCCGCTCAGTCCCACATTGTCCCCGGGAGAGGCGGCCGCTCACAACTGCGAGTGACATCAGCTGCGAACAATGAGGGGTTTGACAGGCGCGGAGCCCGGCCGGCCCGAAGCCCGGCTCCGCGCCCCCCCCACCCCCCTGCCCGCCTGGCCCGGCCCCTCCCCGCCCCCTCCCCGGATCCGATTACAGCGCGGCGGGCCCGCCCCAGCTGCCCCAGTGCCGCAGCCACGAGCCGAGCCCCGCCCCGCCCCGCGCGCCGCGGTGCGCCCCGAGCGGCGGTGGCTTCCGGGCGGGCCCGCGACCCTGTCCTCGGCTCCCGGGCGCCGACAGGGGTCCGTGTAGGACGTCGTGCCAGCCTCGGTTCTCCTACGCCGCCCGCCCGGCGCGTTCTCCGGCTCAGCGCCTGGGCGAGCCCCCTACGTCCCCCCATTTCGGCTCCGGCCCCGCCTCACTCCGGCCCTGGTCCCCCGGCGCTCGGACTTCGACCCTTCACCCTGCCCGGCCCTCCTCGCTTCCGCGCCATCCTCTGCTCCGGGCTTCGCCCTCCGAGACCTGCTTCCAGCAGCGCCCGCGGCTTCCGCACTGCACCGCCCGACCGGTGCGCTCAGGACAGGTTACCCGACCAGCTCCATGGAGGAGGGGCCTGAAAGCCGAGTGGCCCTAGTGCACCCCACCCTGTTGTGCTCCCAAAGCCATCCCCAGAGTTTCTTCTTGGGCCGGGGTCGCAAGGGATGGGGTGTGCAAGGAGGGGGGCAGCTGGACTGTTCCCCAGTTTCCTGCTCCTCCCCACCCCGGGAGTAAATACAGTGTTACTCCCCTTCTCGGTAATCGGCTCAGCCTAGTCCCACTGACCTCCACCTCCCCCCACAGCCCAGTCTCTTGGCACCTGGGAGTGTGTGGGTGGGGAGGGGAATCCAATCTCCCTTTCCCTCCATCTGGCCTGGTGGACAAAGGGCAGGGGGACCATCTGGTGCCGCCAGGATGGGGGAGGGGCCACCTTCACAGTCCCAAGGGGCGGGGGGAGGAGCGGCGCTCCGGAGACAGCAAGAGGTCTAATTGCATTATTTCACCGACCTCCACAATCTGTTTCCCACTCCTTAAACCTCAACGCCAAAAACAAGCCTGGCTGAGAAAACTCAGGCCTGATAACGGGTAGGGGTGAAGTTGGAGGCCCCAGAACCAGAGGAAAAAGCAGGGAGAGCTAGAGGTAGGCCATGGTCCTCCTGTGGCAGCGGGGTTGGGGGGAAGCAGTTCTGGTCCGCAATCTGTAGTAACCCGTGGATGAATGGGTGGAGTCTAGCGCTGGCCACACCCTAAAGCAGGCACGAGGTTGGCCAGTAAGATCCCCACCTTCTCAGGCTTTGAGGAGCTGCACAGATTGAAGTCCACCGGTAGCTTTGCACGCCGCGTGTGTGTGTTGTGTGTGTGTGTGTGTGTGTGTGTGTGTGTGTGCGCGTGCGCGCACACACCCAGTGCATCTGGGAAGATGCAGTTGGTCACAAGTACCCAGTCAATTGTTCTCAAATGAAGGAACCTATCTGGGATCATAGACGGCTCTAATGTGTAAGTATGCATGCGGGCATGTATGTATTTGTGGCCTCAAAAGGGGTAGGGGAGCGGAGGAGGGGATGACTGGCCGGCAGGGCAGAGGAGAGGGAGGAGGAATAACTAGAAGAAGCTCCTGGATTATCCTCTGTCAAATTACATCTGTTGATTTCTGAATTTTTCCTCTATTTTTATTTCAATGTAATATAAGTAGTTAATAATAAAGAAAATGTTTTTTAAAGTCTTCTTGCTTTTATGAAAAATAAAGCAAAATTTCAAAACAAAGAATAACATTAGTCAATATACTGTGTACCATAATCTTAAAAGTATAGCCAAAAAGTTAGAGTACAAGCCATCGACAAAGACTCTTATAAGAGAAACAGATAATAGCACTAAACTTTCTTTTCAATGAACTAAGAGGACCTAAAGGTATAAATAAAAAATTAACATATATATCGAAATAGTTTTGAATCCTCTGCATATATAATTTAGGGAATTATTAACACTTCTACTTCCTATTTCTCTATCTTCTTTTTCCTCTTGATTTTACCTCATCACTGCGAGTGAAAGAAGCAGAAAAGACACCCAAAAAACAGGAACCCAGACAGACATACAGATGGACACACCTGTTAGATGTGCATGGAAGCCTCAGCCCACTGAGCAGGGAGAGCCACCCCCCTCTCTCGACAGGGTTGGGCTCATGCCAGCCCCTGCAGGAAGCCCAGCAGCCCTGTGTGCCACTCCTCAGGTTTGTCCAAGTAGCAGGGATGGCCTGCCCCCTTAATGACGAGCACCTGGTGGTTGGGCAGCTGCTTCAGGTGCTCAAAGCTGGTGTGACCCATGGGGTCCTGGTCGCCATATACAATCAGAGCTGGAATCTGAGAGAAATAAACAGAGTTAAAAGGGCCCAGCCACACCAGCCCCAACCTCTGGAAGGTCAGCTCCAGCCCTTCCCATGACTTTCAGACCCTGTCAAGAGCCACTCTGATGGAGAGAGACCAGCTGGCCAGTGGGTGGGGGCATGAGTTTATATCTACCCAGCACAAAGTTTAGCACAAATTGTGGCAGTGATCTGTTAAACAGACCATAAGGTGGAAGTTAGTGGTCGGCTCCTCCCAGAGGCTACCCCTTGGTGACCTAGCAAAGCTCAGGGATAGACTTTCCCTGGCTCCTGCAAGGGCACTTAGCTTCCCAGGACAGGTACCTTCACATTGCCGTAGTCGGTGGCATTGATTTTGTCAGTGCAGATGGGGGCCACAGGCACATAGCCCCGGAGCTGGGAGCCAGGGGCCGTGAGGAAGGGCAGGGAATACATGCCACTGAGTGATGGACTGATCACAACCGGGGGACCCAGCTGCAAAGCCTCCACCACAGCTGCCAGGAAACTGCCAGGGGCCAGCTCCCCAATGGGGGCAGGGGCTGGTACTTCCTTAGAACGCCCCAGACCTACAGGAATTCAAATGTGGGAAAGACAAGACAAGGGCAGTGAGTAGGAAAAACAGACCCCTTCCTCCAGGAGACTCTCCTGGGTCAAGCTCTGTGTGCCCAAGTTCCCAGAGGCTCTGGGACCATGTTTACACCTACAGCTGCCTGATGTATCATCTCTGGCAAACACAAGGCATTTCCCTCCATATTTGTGCCCATCTCCTCAGAACTAAGTGTCCTAAACAATCAGACTCTGAGTAGGGCCAAGTGCTTACTCTGTCTACTGTCTATGTAACTTTGGCCAAGCCCTCTCAGCCCTCTCTCAGCTGCTCAGTTTCCCCTTCTGTCACAAGAGGATAATGAAAGTATTCACGTGCCAGAGTATTATAAAAATTAAACTGAGGGTGGGGGATTATAGGGTGGGTGGGGGAATGGGAAAAAAAGAAATTGTGTCATATACTGATACAAATTCTCAATATTGTGTGTGATCAGGATATGTATTTATAAGGTACCAATATTCATATTTTAAAAATTAAGCCAACTGGTGGTTAAAAAGGCACCTGGCCATGGGCATAGGGACAGCTCCTGGAGGACAGTGGTGAAGGGGCTTCTTCCATGCTCATCCCTGTCTTCCTGGTCAGTTGCTACCTTTGAAACAGCATTAGCTCCAGACCTTTGCACTGAAGTTTAGCCCAAACCATGGCTGAAACCAATCCTGCCCAGGCTGGAGGCCCCCCTTGAGCTCTGAAATCATATGAGCCTTGGCCTATGAGAGGGTTAGATGGGCCATGACTCCCCTTCCACACTAGATACCAAGGATGGGGGGCTGGCAGTCCAGGATATGACAAGCAGCTTGAGTGCTATTCTCCCTCCTCCAGAACTCAACTAATGATTACTAAGGGCTACCCACCCCAGCAAGCCTTGCCATAGCACCCAGGACACCAGGGGACACAAGCCTCACTCCAGGCCCCCAACAGCCTGTGGATATGGCTGTCAAATGCTTTTCTCCAAAGCTTCTCAGCACCCATTACTCTGTGCCAGGTGCTAGCTGCACACCTGTGTGGGTAATCTCATCCCATTTCCATTAGGGTGAGGCTTCCCTACGAACCAGTGAGGAGCTGCTGAGCAGTGTCTAAACCAAGTCTAGATCAAGACTGCAGAAGCTCAAAGGAACCTGCAAGGTGCACCGAACTCTTAGGGCTCAGTGTGGCTAGATCCTAATCCTCCAGCCTCAGGTCCTGAATTCCTGAGGCCTTGGTAATCCCAGCCCTAGAAGCTTGTCCCAGAAGTACCTGGCAGGTCAATAGCCACAGCCCGGTAGCCAGCCTGAGCAATCTTGTGAAGTGTACCCAGGTCCTGCCAGGTCTCAGAAGAGAAGCGGATGCCATGCAACAGCAGCACAGAGAAGCAAGCAGTCTGCCCGCTGCCAGGCCGTGCCTCTCGAAAGAACAGGCTATGACCCTGCACCTGGATGGTGCCCTCGTGCTGCTCCACATTTGCCATTCCTGGTGCCACTGTGTCGTAATGTGCCTGCAATGCAAAGCCAGGTAGATGAGAGGCCACAGTACAGCCTGTCCAGGGGAGCAGGTGTCCTGCAGACAGCAGTAAAGAGAGGGGGTGCACTTCCAGAACCCTAGAACATGCATTAGGGTCTGGAAGACACAAGTGTTATTTCTTCCCCTATCACTCGATTGGGTGATTGTGCCTCCTCCGCTTCCTTATCTGGAACATGAGGAAGTAAAGCCAACCCCTAGAAAGAATTTAATTAAGAGTTCAAGAAAAATAACATTGAGGATGCCTGTAGGTAGTTAAGAACTCAAAACTCGGGCCTCCCATTACAATTATTATCGCTAGTATCCTTCTGTAAAAATGGGGTAACCCAATACTACCAGTTTATAGGCAGGTGATAGGATTAAATGGGCCCTGGGGGTAAAAACTTGGCACAATGCCTAGCGCATATTAACTGCTCAATCAACAGCAAATACCTCACTATTCGGCTTTTCAACCTGCTTCAGCCCAGTGCCAATGATATATATAAAAAAAAGTGGGGTGAAAGCCCACTTTCCAGAGACGGAGACTGAAATACCTAGCAAGTACTTTGGTGTTCCTTCCAGCAAGAAATGCGGAGTGCTAAGCGTGCAACTCGCTGGAGTCCAACGCCTACCCCTTGCAGTTAGTGGGGCTGTCTCCAGCTGCTCCAGGATTCGCTCGGTCCACACCCCAGACTGTAATTCTGGTTCTGGAGATCTATATAGTGCACAGGGAGAGAAGGCAGCCCAGAGGGAAGAGGGGCTTGGGAAACCAAAATGATAAGACTTGAGGTCCTGGGGTCAGTCCTGAGTTGAGAGAAGAAGAGCGGGAGCTCAGGGAGGGTACCTGGGGAGTTGCGTGGCCTCGCGCACACCGGAGCCAGCTAGTGTGGGCTGGGAAGGATAGGAAAGCTGGGAAGAGGCTGGGGGCGGGGCGTGGGCCGGGCCATACTCCAGAACGCCCTCTTTTGGCCACAACTGCCTCTGGGCAGTCCGCGCCGATAAAGTGACTTCACAGCCACAGGACCTCAGTATCCCCAAATCTTTGGCACCGCGTGCCCCAACCACCAGGCTGGCCGCGGTTCCCTCGGTGACCTGCCTCTGAGGGCTTGACGCCCCTACGGAGTTGGGTCCCTTCAAAATCATAACCCGCTATTCCCTTTCGTTCTCCTGTCCTTATCCCCAGTCAGGCCTGGCCAGGCCGCCGGGCAGCCGGCTGAGAGGTGACAGGTTAGAATGCACTGTCCCGCCAAAGTCGGCGAGTGCCCTTGAACGCTGTCCCGGCGCCCCGGTCCCTGGCCTGGAGAATAGGCCGGAGTCCGCCAGTCTCCACAGAGTGCTGATGAAAGGGAACAGGGGCTAGGTCTAGGCGTCACGCGGAACCCCGAGCCTGGGACAGGACAAACACCGTCAAACGTTGCCACGGCATTAAAGGAGCCACCTAGGCTCCGACCGCGCGTGCGTGCGTGCGTGCGTGTGTATCTTCGCGCATACTACAGGGATCAACTGGGCGGGGACCTGGAGCTACATTATCTAGCGTGTACATAAGAGGCCTCTATGCCGGCCCTGTTCCGTCATTAAATCAGATGACAACACTACTCCATGTAGAAACAGAAAACCCAGCCAAAGGAAAGAAGTCCTGGTGGGAAAAACCCAAAGGGCCTCTCCGACGCCTTCCGGACGCAAAACAACTGGGAAGATGTGGGCGGGACAGGCCGTTGTGCACCGCCCCTGGCTCCCTGAACTCTTGGTGAAGGGCGGGGCCTCAACTGCTGACTACGCAGGCGCCGCGGTCTCCATGCTCCTCCTCCAGTGACCCCGCAGCCACTGGGTGGAAGAGACAGATCCAGAGCCGCGGAGCTTTTTGGCAGCTGGTTCCTCCTGAGTGGGGGCGGGGCCGCCGTTGCTAACCACGTCTTCCGGGTCGCCCGTTAGGAGTACGCAGAGCGGTAGGTCTGCAGGCTGGGGCGCGCCACTCCTGTCTCTGCTGCTTGGGTCGGAGTCCTGCGGAAGGAGCTGGCGCGAGGCAGGAGTGTGGGTGTCTGCGTGTGTTTGAGTATGAGACTGTGCGGTGTGGCATGCGTGCTTCTGCATGCCTATTTGCAGAGATACGTTCCTTGGTTTCTCTGCATGCTGTGTCGCAGTGTGTGTGTGACCACTTGTGTGTATGCACTTCTGAAGGTCTCTGCGTGTTCGTCTGTGCTTGTTTCTTCTGTGTGTAGTTTTAAGATTATATATAGGGGTCCGGAGATTTAGCTCAGTGCTTCCGGCGCCTGCCTCGCAAGCGTAAAGTCCTGAGTTCGATCCCCAGTAACCACATACAATGCTGGCCGTGGTGACTCACGCCCATCGGCAATCAGTACCACATACCACATACCACAGTGCCGGGAGTGGTGGCTCACGCCTGTAATCCCAGCACTCCGGGAGGCAGAGACAGGAGAATTGCTGAGTTCAAGGCTTGCCTGGGCTACATAGTGAGCTCAGGGCCAGCTTGCACTACAAAGTGAGACCCTATCTCAAAAAAAAAAAAAAAAAAAAAAAAAAAAGCATATAGGGCCATATGCTTGAGTATTTCTCTGAGTCTGTTTGTGATTTTGAAAGTTTCTGGTGCCTGAACATGATTTTGAGGCTGTCATTGCAACGGATTGACAGTGCAGTGGCCAGGAGGCTGGAGGCAAGGAGGCTGTGTATATGTTTTGAGAATAACATGTGCAATAGAAAGCATATATCAGCACTAGTACAGTGGCCTACTGGGGGCATTAGAGTGATCTGTTAGACTCTTAGAGTTAGTACTGCTCAACCGTGGGAGGCCAAGGCAGTATCAGAAGTCCAGGCCCTCCCTCCCAGGAGACATGTGAAGTCACCAAGGCCTCTTCGAGGTGAGCCCCAAGGCAAGGTCCAGTGTGAATCCTCTGCCTTACTCCACTAGACTGTCCATAGTTAGGAAGAAGGGAGTGGGCTTCTTCCTTCCTCCACCTGCACCTGGCTTTCCATCGCCACCAAGGGAGCTGCCACTGCCCACACACTGCCTAACACTGGAACCTGGGGCTGGTGCCTCTGGAAACACCCCTCAAAATGTTGTGCAGAAGGGGGTGTGGCCCCAGACTCCTAGCTGTAGCCTGTATCCAGTTGGCACTCAATAAATATGTGTATACTGGAATCCTAGAACAAAGCAGGCATGCTCACCCAAGGCCCAAGAAATGATGACAGAGACACCCTCATTCCCATGCCTACTGTACAGAAAGCATTTAGGAGGGAGCCAGATGTGGTGCATGCCTGTAACACCAACACTTGGGAGGCTGAAACAGGACATTCACCAGGAGTTTGAGGTCAGATGGGGCTACACAGTGAGTGCAAGGCCAGTTGAACTATATAGCGAGACCCTGTCTAAAAAAAGGAAAAAAAGACTTGAGAGGGTAGCCATGAGGTTATCCCATTTAACTGACAAACTGAAAACACAGCACAGACAGGAAGTAGCAGAGTCCACTCTGAAAGCAGGGCTGCCTGTTCTCATTAGGTCCTATCCTCTGGGCAGGCAAAGGTTCTGGACTGGAAGATTCTTTGAAGCAGGTCATTTGGAACAAAGCTGATGGAGTAGGGATGAGGTGGGTCATTTTGACAGCTTCCATGCTGCTCTTTTCATTTCTAGGTGAACCGTGCTCCTCCGTGGCCCCCCACATCAGCTCAGGCCTCAGCATTGCCTCCATCAGAGGGATCCTCTATGAGATTCCAAACAACAGTTTAGGTAGAACATTAAGTATTCCCATCAGTTGTGAACTACATACAGTGTGAGAGAAAGAGCCCTTCCCAAACATACCCTCAGTGCAAGGTCCCTTGTTTGCATTGTCTTTCTCCTGTGGCAGCCTTCACCACTCTGTCCACCAGCAAGGCTCCAGTTCATCCATCCCTTCCACTCATTTCCATGTTTTCCTTGTGCCAAACCAAATGTGGCCTAATGATTGGGATCCCAGGCTCCAGTTCAAATTCTAGATCTCTCACTTGCTACTTAGGCTGGGACCTAGGTTTATATCTGCTCCCCAGTATTCTTCATGAATCTGTAAGCTGAGCACACCCCTGCTCTCCTACAGTCTTGATGAACAGAAGTGATTTGACTGGGACACTGGTGATGGTGGCCCCTGAGTACGCTGTGTGCCTGAAGGACATCTCATGGGCTAGCTAAGCTTTTAGCTGGCCCAGGGAGTAATTGGGTATGAACCCCTATACCTTCATCCAGAATATGGGAAAGCGACAAGGGCTGGAGCTGTTTGCACAGGACCTCAAGCTGGGATTTGGAGATAGAGTGTAGGAGACTGAGGGTTCAGCCTGGCCTCTTTCCTCTCCTCTCCTCTAGGCCATCGTACAGACCTCCATGAGCAGGTATCAGGCAGCTTTGCTGGGCCTAGGCTTGCTATTCATGCTTCTCCTGTATGTGGGGCTACCGGGCCCCCCTGAGCAGACTCCCTGGCCTTCGGGAGATTCCAATGTCACAGTCCTGGCTGGCCTCACCCGGAGCAACCCCCCAGTCTTTTACCGCGAGGTGCTCCCGCTCCACCAGCCGCACAGGTGGGTGCTGAGGGCAGAGGTCTAGTAAGGGAACCCCAGCCTGATTCAGGGTGCTCAGAGCCTGGGAGGACAGTGGGAGTAACCTAGGAGAAAAGAGCTTCTACACTTCCCTGTTTGCCCACAGGGTAGAGGTCGTATTTCTCCATGGAAAGGCCTTTAACTCCCACACGTGGGAGCAGCTAGGCACACTGCAGCTGCTGTCTCGCAGGGGCTACCGGGCTGTGGCCCTTGACCTTCCAGGTGAGCACCCCCTCCCTGGGTTGAGGGAGACAGGATGCAACCTTACATAGGGGCATCTTCCCAGAGGGGGGAGCTGGAGGGCTGGAGGGACACAGATGACCTAAGGGGGTCTAGGGCATCTGGACCTCCACATCTGGACAAGCAGTGGCAGGTCACAACATGAGAAGGCACCGTGGAAAGGTCTGATTTTTATTTTCTACCTTGAAAACTATGGTATGAATTAATGTGTCACCCAGAGGGGTTCCACTGTATTTTTTCTGACAAACTATGAAGTTTTTTGTTTTGTTTTTAACCACATCAATGATTTGGTCTTTGGTTTTTCTTTTTTTCAATGTTATGTTATTATTTTTATTTTCCTTTTTTTGGTATTTGAGTCAACCCAGGACTTCATGTATCCCAAGCATATGTTCTACCACTGATCTACATCCTGTAGCCTGTGCTATCATTCTTGTCTTCAAAACAGTAAAGCCCTGAGAAACTGGTGCATGCTTCCCTCCCTCATTTAGTAGTTTGAGGTTACCAGACCTTATGCTGGGCATATCCATAAATACAGATACATTGTGCGGGAATGTGTGGCAGGGGTTGTAAACATAATGAGCATCCTGCCTCCTGAGCAAAAAGCTCTGCAATTTGGTTTTATCCCCCTACATCATGATTTGTGGATCACACTAGTCTCTCTTTGCTGTTAGCTTGGCAGTGCTGAGGTGGGAGGGATAGACAGGCTTAGTCCAGCCTTCCTGTCCTTGTGGATCTAGGGTTCTCAGTGTCGGTTGAAGTGTAACTTAAGTAACATTCCTGAAGCATCTTTGGAATGCTTCTTTGAGCACAGTGGGGGGTAGTGCCCTCTCTAGGAAAGCTATCAAAGACCACTGAGGGGGCCAAGGATACACTTTTTTTTTTTGACAAATATTACTTCTACCTCCAAAAGCACTGTATGAATTTACCCTTCATCAGTTATATATCAGAGTGTCCATTTCTTTACATGTTCCCCAGAATAAGTATTATCATTGTTTTAATTTTAGTTTTGCCAATATGATGAATGAAAGTTGGTTCCCTCCCCCCAGCAGGCCTATTCCAAAAATAATTACTTCTGGGAAGTTTTGGGGTAGTGCATGCCATGTACCGCTGGTCTCCATCTCTCCCCATGGTGGTTGGTAGCAATTCCTGGGCACTCCTCAGCTATCCTTAGCCCCCACTGCTGTTCCCAGGTTTTGGGAATTCAGCACCTTCGAAGGAGGCAAGCACAGAGGCAGGGCGGGCAGAGCTGCTGCAGCGGGTACTGCAGGACCTCGAGGTGAAAAATGTCGTACTGGTGAGTCCCTCGCTCAGTGGCCGCTACGCCCTCCCCTTCCTGATTCGAGCTCACCACCAGCTACATGGATTCGTGCCCATCGCACCCACCTCTACCCAGAACTACACACAGAAGCAGTTTGGAGCTGTGAAGGTACTAGAAGACTCTTCGAAGTTCTGGCACCCCATCCCTGGCTTGTGTCATGGTGGGAGGTAGGGGTCAGGCCTTGAGGTCTTACTTGGAGGCTCACAGTTGCTGATCTCGGATGGAAGAGGTGGGGTATTTGGGGAAGGCTGCCTAAGGTAATACTCTGAGGATCACAGCCTACCTTGTCCTGCAGACTCCAACCCTAATCGTGTATGGGGAACTGGACCACGCCCTGGCCCAAGAATCACTGCGGCAGCTCCGCCACCTGCCCAACCACTCTGTGGTAAAGCTACCCAACGCAGGCCATGCCTGCTACCTCCACAAGCCACAGGACTTCCACCTCGTTCTTCTTGCCTTCCTTGACCATTTGCCTTAACCAGTTTCCCAGACCCCAGACCTGGCCTGAGTGTCAAAAGTCTGGACCACCACTCTGCCCTCCCAGGGAGGTGGTCCCTGAGATTGAAGGGCAGAAGTCAGAGGAGCAGGCTCAGCCAGGACTTCTCATTTAATTTCACAAGCACAATAAAGAAAAGTGTATTTGTCTTGCTAGGAGAGTAACAGGTTGTGTGCTGGTGTGCTTTGGGAGAGTTGGGAAGTTTTGGGCTGCTTTGGGGCTAGAGTTGGGAGTCTAAGAGTGCACTGCCTCCCTACCATCCACCTCACTTCTCTGTGCCTCAGTTTCCTCCTCAGTAAAATGGGCATGATGGTAACTCTTAGACTGTTATGGATGATGGTTGTAGGATCGGATACTTTTGGGTAAGTGGGGCACTTGATCACACAGAACTGGGGGATTGGAGGTGGGTGTTATGGTTACTGCATGGCCATTGGGATGGGTGGGAAATCCAGGGTCTGAACAGCTAAAAGCTGGGTGAGTTGGGAATGCCCTTCAGGGGGTGGGGAGTGCTGGCAAAGAATGAAAGCAACACTGTTTTTGAACTGCTAAGTCTTTTTGCTCCCTTGTCATACATGGGTGAGCAGGGAGACTTCGACCCCAGGCGGGGTGGGACGGATCCTTCACTTACCCCAGACTACCTCCTTGGTCCGGAGGTTGAGGTCTTTGGCTGGCCGTTCCCCAAGCCGGCTGTGTCCCCTGAGCAAAGGGCAGAACTAGCTGGGATTACATAGAGCAGCAGGCACCTAAATGGGCAGCTCCAGTCCGGCGCAGCCTGGGCGTGGCCAGGGGCACATTTATGGCTCTGCCTCTGCCTCTCCCCTCCCCTCTCAGATGCAGAGGACCAGAGCGTTTGGCACAGTGGGCCTGGGGTACTGCTCACAACCCTCACACTGTCGGACAGCCTTAAGACCTACCTACGACCCGTCACCCCCACCATCTCGCACTCATACTGCCGCACTTACGATCATGCCCACTGTTAGAGATGTGTCTGCAGTGTCCTGTTCGCAGCCACACGCGCTCCCTTCTGCGCGCTCATCCTGCACACATTCAGTGCCTGGCCGTCATAAACCCGCGAGGACAAGGACCAGCCCTCCTGAGCTCTCCGTGTGAGCTCGGCAGACTGGCACCCCCAGAGGGTCAGATCCATGAAAGGAAGGAATACAGGGAAGCACTCAGCAAGAGTCGTCCAGCCCTGCTGCGGGAGCCTCTCAGGGTAGGGCTGGCCCCTCTCTCAGGGCTGGGTCCAGAAGCGGAAGGAGGCGGTGTCTTTAGGCCCAGGCCCGCTGGGTGGAGGGGGCAGGGCTGCCGGAGGCGGGGCCTGGGCCCGGCCAGGGCGGGCGAAGGCGTCAGTAAGGCGCGGCTGCCGAGACAGGACGGCCCTGGTTTGCGGTCTCCGGTCTCCGCCCCACAACGCTACTCCAGCCACGTGGTGTGCGGCCCAGGGTCTTTAAAGGCTTGAGAACTCTGTGGACCCTGGCTCCTGGCCACAGATCCCGGACTGGCGCTGCGAGGCAAGCAGGGGCCAAAGGCCGGGAAAGAGCAGAGTGGGATCTTGGGGAAGGGCATTTTGAGTCTGAAGGGTGAGATCTTGAGGAAGGGCAGTTTGAGTCTGGGACTTCTTGCCTTGAAAGCCAGGGAGGAATACCCGGAGGAAAGTTCGGGGTCAATGTTGGGATTCAAACTGGGGTCGGCTGCTTTGAGTCGCACCTCTGAGCGTCCGCTTTCTCCCCTTAAAAGTGAACATTGGGAGACACAAACTTCCCGGAGTCCTTTGGGGAGCTCAACAAGGAACTGTGTTGAAAGCTCCCAGCACAGAGTCTGACAGAGAATGGGGGCTCCAAAGCAAGGGTCCTCCCCCTTTGAGGCTTCAGGGAGCTGCGGTGGGAGAGCCTAGGTGCCAAGTAGTGCCCTCGGGTACCAGCTCTGCTCCCTTCGCCCCTAGCTCATCGCACAGCCATGGCCAGCAAGGGTCCTGAGTGCGAGCACCCGTCCGTGACGCTCTTCCGAAGGTATCTGCGTATCCGCACCGTCCACCCTGAGCCTGACTATGGTGAGATTCCCGCGGTTCCGGCGGTTCGGGTCGGGGAAGCAGTGCGCTGAGCTCCAATTCCTGTCACCCAGCTGAGCCCCCTACTGCTACTGCAGAGTTCTCCTCGGTGCACGCCCAAGATGTCCCCTTGGGTGTGACCACCCATTCCCCAGAGGCTGTGTGTGGCTCCAGTCTCCCTCCTGGTGGCTCATTAAAAGAAGAATTTAAAGCCTAGCGAGGTGGCTCATGCCTGTAATTCCAGCACTCTGGAGGCAGAGGCAGGAGGATTACTGAGTTCGAGGCTTGCCTGGGCTACACAGTGAGTTCAGGGCCAGCCTGAACTGCAAAGTGAGACCCTGTCTCAAAAACGAAGAAGAAGAAGAGGAAGAGGAAGAAGAATTTAATCCCAGCATTCTTTTCTTTAAAGATTATTTATTTACTTATTTTTTGTGGTACCAGGGATCAAACTCAGACCCTGTGTGTCCAAGGAAGGTGCACTACTACTTCTGCTAAATCCCTGGCCTCAATCCCAGCATTCTTTTTTTTTTTTTTGAGACAGGGTTTCGCTTTGTAGTTCAGTCTGGCCCTGAGCTCACTATGTGGCCCAGACAAGCCTCAACTCAGCAATCCTCTGGTCTCTACCTCCCAAGTTCTGGGATTACAGACGTGAGCCACCACACACAGCACTGTGGTATGTGGTTACTGGATCGAACTCAGAACCTTGAGCTTGCAAGGCAGGCGGCGGGAACCACTGAGCTAAATCTCTGGCCCAATCCCAGCATTCTTAAGAGGCTCAGGTGGAAAGATTGTTTGAGCCCAGTTTGGGCAATTTAGTGATTTAGCAAGAACCTGGCATAAAAAAATAAATAAATAAAAGGGTAGGATGTAGCTCAGTGCAAAGGCCCTGGTTTCATTCAATCCCTAGTACCAGGAGCACACACAAAGAGAGGGACAGAGAGAAGAAATAGAAAAAAAAAAAAAAAGGAACAACTTCCTCTCATTCTCCAGGCTCCCCAGGGTGGGTTGGGATGGGAGACAGGTAGTCACAAGGAGAGGCCCCACCCAGGAGCAGAGAATTGTCTGCATGGGTCCAAGTCCCTGCCTGAGATTTCCAGCTGAGAGCAGCTTGCTGAATCTCTTCGGATTTCTGGGCCATAATTATCCATCTTTGAGGAAGATAAGAATAACTCCAGCTCCCAACACTGGAATTTTCCCTGGCCATCCAAAGGGTCATGGGTAGGTCAAAAGCAAATGTCTTTGAAAGACGTGGAACTGGAGTGCAGGCAGCTGCCTATCCCTGGTCTTCTGACCTTACTGGGCTGCCTGGGGTGGTGGGAGCCATGGGTAGGCAGAAGCAGCCCAAGACGTGCTGTGTCCCCAGGAGCTGCTGTGACCTTCTTTGAGGAGAGGAGCCACCAGCTGGGCCTGAGCTGTCAGAAAGTGGAGGTGAGTCTGGGGCCCCCAGTGGGAGGACAGAGGGCCTGGGGCACCTCCTTGGCTGCACTCAGCCCACCCACTTCTGACCCTCTCCAGGTGGCACCTGGCTGTGTGATTGTTGTGCTGACCTGGCCAGGCACAGACCCCACACTTTCCTCCATCTTACTCAACTCCCACATGGACGTGGTACCTGTCTTCAAGGTACATACGGAGTAGTGTGTGTACGTCTGGGAGACAACTGGTATGTAGATTTCAGGATCTGACATGAGGAGCCCACAGCAGCGGTCCTAAGACTAACTCGTGACATCTGTACTGCATCCTCCACTCAAGTAGCTTTCATCTGGTGACTGATTCTATGCCAGGACTGACGATGGAGGCAGGAGACAGAGATGGCGGGTGGCAAAGAGATGCCTTCTTCAGCCCCCTCTGTCCCTCTAAAACCCCATCTGCCTCCCCAACTCTATGGCGGACCCTCTTCCCATCCCTATCCCCAGGAACATTGGAGTCATGACCCTTTTGAAGCCTTCAAGGATCCTGAGGGCTACATCTATGCCAGGGGCACCCAGGACATGAAGAGTGTCAGCATCCAGTGAGTTCTGTCCATTCCCATACCCCTGCAGGGTCCCTGTGGAATCAGTGGACTGATCCAAAACTCAGGCACGTGGACAAACTCTAGGCCAAGGGACAGCTTGACCCCTTATTTTGGGCAGGATATACCACCGTTACCATTGCAGGGATGGAAACATTGAGGCCTAGAGAGAGGCAGGACTTTCTGTAGTTCCTAGCATGTCATGGAAGGGTAGGGTCCAGGGCACAGGACTGCATCTTGCCTGCCCTATCTGGCCCTGCCTTCTGGGTCAACCTGAATATCTGGTGTCTTCCTCAGCACTTGGCTTATGCCCATGCAGGTACTTGGAGGCTGTGAGGAGGCTGAAGGATGAGGGCCACCATTTCCCCAGAACCATCCACATGACCTTTGTGCCCGGTAGGCATGGCTCAGGGAGGTATATTTTGGGTAGGGGGAAGCTGTGTTGAGGGTAGGTCCTCTCATCTCAAGTTTCTGCCACTTTTATAGATGAGGAAGTTGGAGGTTTTAAAGGCATGAAGCTATTTATGCAGCGGCCCGAGTTCCAGGCTCTGAAAGTAGGCTTTGCTCTGGATGAGGGTGAGCAGACTGACAGGCTTCCAAGAAGCCAGGCGGGGGGAAGTAGGGGCTTGTTCACTTCACCCTCTGAACCTCCTTTTGTCCCCCCAGGCTTGGCCAACCCCACAGATGCCTTCACTGTCTTTTATAGTGAGCGAGCTGTCTGGTGTGAGTATGGGCTTAGATGGAGGGGCTCATTACAGCGCAGACACTGGGTCAGAAAGGGCAGGGCCTACAAGGGGTCACACAGCAGAGGGAGGCCTGAGGTACCCTGAACTCAGAGCCTCTGCCTCCCAGCCCTTTCCTGCCCAGCTCCTTCCTGAGCTTCTCTGAGGCCAGGCCCTGTGAGCAGACATCAGGTCTATACCTCTGGCTCCAAGGGCAACAGAACCCTGCCTGAGGAGTTTGGAATGAGAGGGACACCTGGGGCTGAGGGAATCTCCTAGCCCTCTCTTACTGAAAACACTGCTGTCCCTCTCCATCTTCCAGGGGTGAGGTTCATCAGCACTGGGAGGCCAGGCCATGGCTCGCGCTTTATCGAGGACACAGCAGCAGAGAAGCTGGTCCGTGGCCCACAGGGAGGTTTGTGGGTGGGAGGCTCTGTCCTGAGGCCACTCTCATGCCTTACCTCACCTTCTAGCACAAGGTTATGAGCTCTGTCCTAGCCTTCCGGGAGAAGGAAAAGCAAAGGTGAGGCAGGCTGCAGAGGGCGCAGTGGGGTGGCTCTGAGATGCTGTGCCATGCCAGGCAAAGCAGGGAAACTGAGCCACCTTGAAATATCTTGTTCTCCCCACCCCAACTGCAGGCTTCAATCAAACCCTCACCTGAAGGAGGGGGCTGTGACCTGTGTGAACCTGACGAAGATAGAGGGTGGTGTGGCACTGAATGTGGTACCTGCCACTATGAGTGCTGTCTTTGACTTTCGCATTGCACCAGATGTGGACCTGGAGGTACCACCTCCACTTGGGCTTGAGGGAGGGAGCTCAGGGCCTCGGTTTTGCCCTACAGGCTCAGAGGAAGCCTGAGGGGTCAGTTCATCTCTCTTCTCTTAGGTTTTTGAGAAGCAGCTGCAAAAATGGTGCCAGGAAGCTGGTGAGGGGGTCACCTTCGAGTTTGTTCAGGTATCGACTTGGAGCTATGATGAGAGTATGCATTAGAAGACTGAGCTTCCCAGATGTGTGACAGTGTAGTGGTGTGTGCTACATGGCATCTGGGCATTGTTCTCGCTATTTATTCAGCTAATAGGCTTTAGCTGTACAGACCATGATGGGCACTAGGGGATACAGCAGAGAATAACACTAGGCTTTTTTTTTTTTTTTTTTTTTTAACAATTGAAACTTGCTGTGTAGTTCAAGCTGGCCTTAAGCTCATTATGTAGTGCAGGGTGGCCCTAAACTCACAGCAATTCTCCTGCTTCAGTCTCCCAAGCACTGAGATTATAGATGTATGCCACCCCTAGGCTAAACTCTGTTCTCACTCTCATATTCCTCAAAGCATGAAGGGATGCATATAAATCAAGAATTTACAGGTGTGAGGATTTAGTTCAGTGGTTCTGGTGTCTGCCTTGTAAGCGCAGGGTCCCAAGTTTGATCCCAGGTAACCACATAGCACAATGCCAGGTGTTGTGGCTCACGCCCATAATCCCAGCACTCAGGAGGCAGAGGCAAGAGGATTGCTGAGTTCTAGACTTGCCTGGGCTACATAGTGAGCTCAGGGCCAACCTGAACTCCAAAGCAAGACCCTGTCTCAGAAAAAAAAAGAAAAAAAAGAATATTTACATGTCACTTTGGTAAGTACCAACACGTGGTCCAGAAAGGGTTGGGGTCTTGCACTTGAGACCATTTCATCAACATATGTGACCAGTCTGAACAAGTCTGGGGAATCACCTTGAGGCAGAAGGAACAGGAGGAATGTGAGCAAGGCCCAGGTCCCAGATCTAGGGTCTTTGAGGACACGCAGTTGCACTGGCCACTGGGATATCTAGTGCAGATGGGGTGTGCCTTATGCCAGGCATGGCCCACTCTTTAAGAGATAAGGTAAGACACCCCTGCCCCATCCTGATCCTGGCATCTTTCCCCTCTCCTAGAAATGGACAGAACCCCGAGTGACCTCTACCGATGATGCAGACCCCTGGTGGGGAGCTTTCAGCAGGGCCTGCAAGAACATGTGAGGAAACTGACCAGTCCCCCTCCCACAACCCTGTCCTTCCTATCCTCTTCCCTTTCCCTTCCTTTCCTCTCCCTCCCTCTATTCCTTCACTTCTCCTGTGCCCTTCCTCCACCCCATTCCCATTCATAGGCCTCTTACCTCTGCAGCAACCTCACACTGGAGCCGGAGATCTTTCCTGCTGCCACCGACAGCCGCTATATCCGTGCGGTGAGCAGCTCACACAGTAGCCTGGGCCAAGAGGGCTGGCTTGAACCCTGCCTTCCTCTGACAGCTCCTTCTCAATCCTGCAGGCGGGAGTCCCAGCTCTGGGCTTCTCACCCATGAATCGTACACCAGTGCTACTGCATGACCATGACGAGCGATTGCATGAGGCTGTGTTCCTCCGAGGGATTGACATATACACACACCTGCTGCCTGCCCTTGCCAGTGTGCCCGCCCTGCCCACTGAGCTCTAGACCCCCAGCCTCTGCCCTGGGGCTTCCACCCCAACCAGGGCAAGAACCTCCTCTTCCCCTGCCCAGTTACAGTGAGTGGACAGAGGCTGCGCCTGACGTTCTAAGTGCAGATGTTCGTGGAGAAGGGCCCTCATTTCTCTGGGGATGTGCTGTTAACCATCCCCATTCACAGAAACAGTGAGCCTGGCTTTGGGCCCTTGCCTTCATTCATCACCCAGTACCACTGAACCACATCTTTCCATCAATAAGGAGCCTTAATTCCCATGCTTGGTGGCCACCATGCTGAAATCTGATGTGTGGTTGTGAGCACTGTTAATCCTCCATAAAAGGATATGTAACCCCTTCATAAGGGAATGTGAAAATAAGTGCCTCAGGGTACTGGTCCTATTTTTCTTGGTTGAACACTTGGGACCCATAGGGCAGACCAGAATGGGGTCAACTAGCCCCTGCCATTAGTGGGATGCTTACAAGGTATGAGTGCTTTTTTTTTTTTTTTGTATTTCAGTTCATTTGTTCTTGCAGTACTGGGGGTCAGACTCAGTTGATTAGGCAGCGCCACTGAGCCACACCCCAGGCTCTTGTTGGTGTATTTTGTCAAAACCCATGGGCTTTAGTGTGGGAAACGGGGGCCCTGATAGGTCAGGTATTTATCTTAGTTTCCAACAGACTGGCTAGTGGTCATGGTCAATATATGTGGAGGAGCCCAGGAGCTGGGCTTTAGTCTTGGTGCTTGTAGGAAGCCAGTTTGATGACTACAGCCAGCTACAACCATCTTGGTTGTAACTGCCCTTTCTCCTGCCTAGTGATCCTGCCAAGCATTCCAAACCCTACAGGACAGTCATTAAGGCAGCCTCCTGACATTTGCTGTTTTAATAGTTTGTATGTCTAGGATGCTAAGGATGGCTTTACACAAGCTAGGCAAGCATTCTACCAGAGCCATATACTTCTTGAGAAAGCCAGCTGGCTTCAGGCTCAGCATAAGGCCTTTCCTCCTGCTATCTGCTTTGCCCAAGATGTATGTCAATAAACTGGTTTTTATGCATTACCAGATTTGCTTGCCTCTTTGGTCTTTTGGCACCTTTCTCTCCTGGCAGGTTTTCACATAGGATGATGTTCTGAAACAGCTTTGGTAGCTCTCAGGAAGTGCCCAGTCAGCTATGACCCAAGTCAGACTGTTCCTTGCTGTCACTCCAGGCCTCCATATACATAAGTAGATAGGAATGGCGTAAGTATGCGGCTAAGATACTTCCAGAGCCTGGGCCAGGAATTTAGCTCAGTGTATGCCTGCCTTGCAGGTGCAAAGTCTTCAGTTTGATCCCTGGTATTGCCAAAAAATAAATTCCAGAGCCTGTTGTCAATACACCAGGAGCCTGATGTGCTTATTCACTGAATCCTCACACAGGCCTTTTGACATGTCCCACTTGACCTATGCTGTGTGGACACAATGGCCAAATGAGCCATGCCTAGTTGGAACTCCTTCCCCTGCCTACCCCCCTCAGCTCTTATAAAACCCTTACAGGATGACCACCTGTCTAGGGCAACAGCACATGGGCCTTGCTCTGATAGGGCCAAGTAACTCACAAGACACAAAATGTGCTCAAGACCCTCCCTACTTCCATTTGACACCTCCTGACATGGTCAGGTGGCCCTAGGCTTTATTAGGTCATCTAAACTTAAAAATACCTGGTACTGAAAACCCTACTGCCTGGGCCCCACACCAACCACCTGGATTCAAATGTTTTTATCCCTTTTTACTCACATGATCACTTTCTCACCTGTGTTACAATACTCACACTTACTTAGGTGGGACTATAAGCCAACACACCAAGTTGGCTAGGCAGAGGCCTAAATTTGTGTTTCTACTGCCTTAACCTGAGAGTATTAGGGTTACAGGCTTGTGCTTCCAGGCTGTGTAACCAGGATATGCTCCACATGGCAATACAGAAAGCCCCGTGTCTGTTACTCACTGCCATGAGGATTATGGCCCTGCACATGAGGCAAACAGCAGTCATGGCAGTTTCACCACAGCCCTGCCTCCCCAAGTTCCCATCACCTGGGGACCAGCACAGCCTAGACCAGGTGCAGATTAACTCAGGCCAAAGTACAGCAGGGTGTTCCTTCAAGGCAGTGGTGGTGTACACATGGTACCCACTTTTTTTTTGAGGCAGGGTCTCACTTTGTAGTTCAGGCTGCCTCTGAGCTATGTAGTCCAGGCAAGCCTCGAACTCAGCAATCCTCCTGCCTCTGCCTCCCGAGTGCTGGGATTACAGGCGTGAGCCATCACGCCCAGCAGTGGTATGTGGTATTGATTGCTGGTGGGCTTGAGTCTCCATGCCCAGCATTGTATGTGGTTACCAGGGATCAAACTCAGGACCTTGCGCTTGGGAGGCGCCGGAACCAGAGCTAACCCTCCGGCCCTCTACCCACACTTTTTTTTGAGGCATGGTATAGCTATGTAGTTCAGACTGTCCTTGAACTTTGATCCTCCTGCCCCAGACTCCTGAGCACTGGGATCACAGGCACATGCCACCATGCCCAGGATGTTACTGTTTTAACTATTAAAGATGTTAATAGTTCTTTTTCTAAACTAAATCCTCAGAATTCAGGTTTAATCGCAGTGTTGGCACTTTTCAATAAATAAGTGGGTCTTGGGTTGCAGTGTGGTACTTGGTTTCTAAGATTCACCATCACTGCCTCATTGTGTTCGGATTTCTTCCTTTCCTCAGCTGGGTACCCAGTCCAGTGAGCTAGGCACCCCAACTATTCTCTTACCAAGCCTGCCCCTTCTATAGTCAAGTCCCACTCTGATTGACCCACATCTGGCCATTAACAGAGGGCTGTCTTCCTCTTTGCCAAAGCCGCCAGCAACTCCATCCCAGCCCCAGGATGAAAGACACAGACTAACAGATCCTGCCTCAGGTATATTTGTACAAAGAGCACAGCAGAACACAAGCCCCCCACAAATGGCAGCCTGGAGGTCACACCAGTCCTTTTGTCCTCATGTTGGGCGATAGAAGCCTTTACTGTGGAGCCTTCCCAGGGCCCTGGGCACCTTTCGGAGCCTGAGCTGGAGCAGAAGTTGAAGTAACAGCCTGAGCCTGGGCCTTGGTTGAAGCCTGGGCCTTGGTTGGAGCCTGGGCCTTGGTTGGAGCCTGGGCCTTGGTTGGAGCCTGGGCCTTGGTTGGAGCCTGGGCCTTGGTAGGAGCCTGGGCCTTGGTAGGAGCCTGGGCCTTGGTAGGAGCCTGGGCCTTGGCAGGAGCCTGGCCTTTGGTAGAAGCCTGAGCCTTTGTTGCAGGATGGAGCTTGGTTGGAGCCTGGGCCTTGGTTGCAGGATGGGGCTTTGTAGGAGCCTGGGCCTTTACTGCAGGATGGGGCTTGGTAGGAGCCTGAGCCTTGGTTGGGGCCTGGGCCTTTGGCCGGCAAAGCCTGCGACCCTTGGCCATGTGGGCACGGATACGCTTCCCAAGCTTGGGGTGGGCAATAAAGGCAAGTCGAGCCAGCTTACGATTCACACCTTTTGGGATCTTAGGCTTGACCTCCTTGGGCTTAACAAGGGCTTTGATAGCCTCAGCACGTGCACTCATGGCCTTGGCATTGTTTGCCTGCATCTTCTTCAGGCCTTTCTTATTGTGCTTCTTGGCAAAACGCATATTCCTTAGGAACTTGGGATCTACCTGCAAAAGAGAAATGGTACAAGTGGCAGCACATAAGGAGTACAGTTAGAAACAAAGGAGCTGAGTTGCTCCTTCCCTTCAAACACCACACCATTATAATTATTCACACTTCCATAATTCTAAAACAGAAATTTATGTGAGCCACTTCCCTTTTCTTCATTCAACCTTAATTACAACACCCTAATGATTGAGACTTAAACTTAGGTTGAAGATTGCTGACCAGTGAAGAGACAGTGGAAGGTACCATAGATCAGTGATATCTGACCCTATAAATACTGGAAATACCTAAAAATAAAATAAAATACTGTAAGCCTAAATTAAATTACCATTTTCCCCTTTGTACTGCAGTCCTTTTTCCTTCACCCTTCTTCCTGTTCCAACTATCATCCTATGACCTTCAATAAATGTTAATGACTTACTATATAGTAAGAGGTATAAACTTTGCAATTCTTTGTCACAAGAACCTAGACTACTTTTGGATCAACTATAATGCAAGGTACCTAGTTTTCTAAAAACATCCTCAAATCCAACCCTTTAGAATTATTTCCAGAAACACAAACCACTGACTTATTGCTAGAAGCCAATACTCTACCTGGCTATTAGGGTACAAAACATATTTTCAAAGCCGCTAACAGTCAAATATGACTGCAGATAGAAATGAATGAGTGCTGGGGAATTATTTCAGTGGACCTGGCTTCTGCCCGGCAAGCACATCATCTGGTGTTTGATCCCTGATACCAGGTACCACAATGTCAGGTGTGGTGGTTCTCGCCTGTAATCCCAGCACTGAAGAGGCAGAGGCAGGAGGACTGCCGATTTCAAGGCTTGCTTGGGCTACATAGTGAGCTCAGAGCCAGCCTGAACTACACAGCGAGACTCTGTCTCAAAAAAAAAGAAAAACAAGAAATGAATAAGGAAAGGCACCTTCTCTGCTGGAACTGTAGGGCATGAATTTACCACATAGGAGTTTGGCTAAATTCTCCTGAAATTCCCTCAGGAATATTCAATCCCCCTTTAAAGGAAAAGTGTCAAATACCAAACCTGGCCCAACAGATTCACACCAAAGATCTGACAGTGCAGGGGAGAAAATGAAAGGCCACAGGCTCAGCTCTCCCTTACAGCCTTCTAAGCATTTCCTCAGAACCCTGACAGGGAGGGCAGAGTAGTCCTGAAGCCCAGTACCAAGTTAGGTCAATATCAGTGCAAGTTCATGTTCTCTAAAATTGAAGTATGAATTTTAGATCAAAAGAGGTTAAGAGTATGAAAAGTTTACTGAGAAAGCAAGCTTCTGCCTAAGAGTGACAGAAGGGGGAACCAAAAGTGGTTCACCCACCCACCTCACTTTCCAGAGGGTTTTTTATGGGACAAAGACATGGACTTAAGGTGGGACAAAACTATAATCAAACAGCAACAATCCCAATTTACATAATATTGGGACAAAGAGAAGTCACAAGATGGACAAAATCATGATCAACCAGTAAGATAATAAGTATATTCACTTAGTTAATGATTAATGGGAATCCAATGAGAAACCTGGGTTAAGACCTTGGACCCCCATCTAGGTGATAACTATTTAGAATATCACTATTTATCTTACATGGGTGTGGTAGTTTCTCTTTCATAATGCTGACCTTTAGTGCATGTGTCTCGATTGTCCTCAACTGGATCCTCACCTATCCTTCATCTTGGCTTTTAGAAGGCCAGCCCTATCTACTTATGAGATAGCTAATTAGCTTTCTTGCATACAATATAAAGGCTAATAAATGTGAAATAGAAGGATGACAGAATGCCTGATACACAGTTAAGATAGATTACTTCTCTTAAGGGCTGTAGCTGAACGAGAGAAGGCCATTCATCCTCAGAGGAAAAGTTGCACTACAGGCTGGGAAAGGCCAGACAAAGCTTTATCATAGTTCTAGAAGGAAAAGATAGGAATTGGGCCTTGGTTGGAGTTTGGGCCTTGGTAGGGCTTCGTAGGCCACACAAGTCAATGCGCAGTTAACAATACCTTAAGGCAAAAACTGAAGCCAAAGCCAAGGAGGGACACTTTATGTGATTCAGTGCACACTTACCCCCTTCAGAGATTCGTATCTTTGCGATCGGGGTTTCTTGATGCCATTTCTATGCCATTTTCTGGCTATTCAAGGAAAAAAAATTAGTAATTAGGTCAGATGTGAATCCCAGAACTCTGAGAGGTTGAGGTATAGATTCCAAGTTCAAGCTCAACCTGGGGAGGTGACCTTATCTTAAAAATAAGGGCTGGAAATGTATCTCAGTGCAAAGGCCCTGGGTTCAATTCTGAAGGGAAAAAAAAGACTAAAACAGGGATTCCCTCTAACAGTAACACCCATCATCCAGAGACTTCCACTGAGTGCAAAGCACTGGGAGTTTCTCAAGAGGATGCCCTGCCTGGCTGCCAAATATAAAAACCTCAAGATACTGGCTAGCAACAAAATCAGCTCCAAGGTAACAATGGAAAATGTGCCCCGTCTATCTCTCCGCTCCTAATCAATCCTCCACAGGGAATGAGCGAGAGGTGGGCCCAAGAAACTTACACTGGTTGTGCGTGGTGTGGTTTTTGGACTTGGCCATATCTGCACCTACAAGAGAAGAGTGGAGATCAGGACCGAGGACTCACCAGGTTAGGGAACTTCTGCCACCCTTACCTGGTGGAACACGAGGCCAGAAACGACACTGCAGAACTCCAAAGCCTCTAGGCCAAAGCCTCCAACCCTAGGCCAGTCCCTGCCTCTCAAACCCACCTAACGATGCCTTGAGATCAACTCCCGCCTAACTCGCAAGACTGAATTCCTGGATCAAATCCGACTTCCACCTCCTCTCCTTAAACACCCCCCCAATCTAGAAGCAACATCCCCGCCCCGCGGCTTCCACTCCCCATAGCCACACCGCCAGTCTTCGCCTCCCTGCAGCCAGTATCCCATAAACTGCATCGCGCGGCCGCCCGTGAAACGCAGATGGCATCGGATGCCCAACAGTCAAAACTCACCGTCACAGGCGGCCGGGAAGCGCCTGGGACCGGAAGAAGAAAAGAAAGGCCGCGATGCAGCAAGGGAAAAAGAGTTGATGATGCCGGAAGGTACTATAGAAAAACTTCCCCCATTACCGAAAAGAAAGGTTCCGAGGCTGAGGACGTCCGCAAGCTAAACGCGGAAGCTAGGGGTCTAGCTCCGCCACCTTCAATTGTCTCCGCCTTCCCGCAGTTATCCTGAAGGCGAAGGGAGTCCTTGAAAGATGGATGTTAAGGAGTCAGCCCTTAAAAAATGCTCCTGGCGCCTGCGCGAATGAACGGGGGGGGGGGGGGGGGTTGAACTATGCCTGTAATCCCCGCCCTCGGAGGCTGCAGCGGAAGGATCACAAATTGGGGACTTCGTCTTGAGCTACACAGTAAAGGAGCCATCATGGACTACTTAGTGCGAAGAACACCGTAGGGAGGTTGGTGGCTACCTGAGGAAGTGGACAAGGAAAAAGGGTTAACGAGATACGCACTGCAGAAGAAGGAGAGAAAGGAAGCAAGGACAGTCCAAATCTGTCATCAACAACTAGGTGATCAGTGGTTCTGGACTTTTGTTATGTTTTGTCTTGGGGAGCGAGCAGTCATCCAAATGCTTCTTTTCAGTCACATTAACTGTGAGTTGACCTTCAAAGTGACTAGGCTTTGCCTCCCAACAACTAGGTTGCCCTCTCTGCTCCTTGCCACAATGAAAAGGACCCTGAGGGTCCTTTTTAAAGACACCAAGTCCTGCCCCTGAAATCCTGAAAGAATATTTTCCTTGCATAGATTATTCACTCCCCTGGCCCTGCCAAACTCTCCTTGTCTCTAAACCCAGGGATTTCTTTCTTTCTTGCCAAACTCAAGTGTCTTCTTTCTGCCTTGTGGTCTTTGCACCTTTGTCCCCTTTACTTGGCATCCCCTTCTTCCTCTTCTTTGGGTGTGCTTTTTCCTGTGACTACCTTATTAAAAACAAAGACCTTTCGGGCTGGAGATTTAGCTCAGTGGTGCTGGTACCTGCCTCACAAGCGCAAGGTCCTTAGTTCGATCCCCGGTAACCACATACAACAATGCTGGGCATGGTGACTCATGCCTGTAATCCCAGCACTCAGGAGGCAGAGACAGGAGGATTTCTGAGTTTGAGGCTTGCCTGGGCTACATAAAGTGAGCTCAGGGCCATCCTGGACTACAAAGGGAGACACTGTGTCAAAAAACAAAACAAAACAAAAAAAGACCTTTCAACTGGGTTGTATTAGTCATGCATACCTGTAATCCCAGCATTTGAGAGGCTAAAGTGGGAGGGTCACTGTGAGTTCAAGGCCAGTTTAGGCTACATAGCAAGACCCCATTTCAATAAGTAATCAAATAGAGACCCTTCATCTCATTTTCCCAGTTACTCTGTGTACTCTCATTCTGTTTGCTTCCATCATAGAACTTACTGGACTCTAATTATGTTGTTTGTGTCCACTGTTGTGGTGTCCTGATTGTGGAACTGATTTGGTCACTTCCGTTTTCTTCTACTTGACAACTCCTGATGAAGAGCAAGAACTTAATAAACGCTCCTTGCTAAGGCAGGTTCACAGAGTGATAGGAGTATACTGCAGATGTTTGGGGAGTACTGTGTGATAAGCGGAAACTGTAGAGGCAGGACGTACAGAAGACCCCTTTCTGAAAGCATTTCAGAGTAGAGAGAAAATTCTTACAGGCAAGAGCTATGAGAGTGAAGAGCAGGCTGTGTGCTCGCAGATGACCTAGAGCCAAAAAAGCAGCAGCCAGGTTGGGGATTTAGTCAAGTGGTACCATACCTACCTTGCAAGCACAAGGGCCTGAGTTTTGATATCTGGTGCCACAAAAAAGAAAGAAAGAGGCCAGAGATTTACTCAGTGGTTCCGACGCCTGCCTCACAAACGCAAGGTCCTGAGTTTAATCCCGGTAACCACATACCACAGTGCTGGACATGTTGGCTCATGCCTGTAAACCCAATACTCAGTAGGCAGAGACAGGAGTATTGCTGAGTTGGAAGCTTGCCTGGGCTACATAGTGAGCTCAGGGCCAGCCTGAACTACAAAGCAAGACCCTGTCACAAAAAAAAAAGGAAGGAAGGGAGGGAGGGAAGCAGCTGAGGCTGGAGAGGAAAGAGTCTCTGCAGGAACAAAGTCCTTATGGGGTGCTGAGCAGTGACAAGAATGAAGGAGCTCTATATGGCTGTGACCTGAAGAGCTTTGTCCAGAGACCAAATAAGACCATGACCTGGAGCCACTGACCTGCCATATTTTCTCAGTGGAGTGGATGGTGAGGTTAGTCATCTGGATTTTTCTAGGGATAACTTCTCTTTCTCCCTTCTACCCTTCCTCTCTTCATAAATAAAACCTCACCATGAGCTCCTGTATAATCCTGTTTTATGCATTCAATAATTATCTGTAGAGTTCTTTCTCTGCCCGTGAAAAATCCTTTGTGAATCTATTTTATTTTACACATTCAAAAAGATTCTAAAATCAGGTATAGTGATGCACACCTGTAATCCCAGCACTCAGGAGGCTGAGGAAGGAGCATGATCAAGATTCCAAGACTGGTGCCGGAGGGTTAGCTCAGTGGTTCCGGCGCCTGCCTCGCAAGCGCAAGGTCCTGAGTTCGATCCCCGGTAACCACATACAATGCTGGGCGTGGAGACACGCCCGCCAACAATCAACACCACATACCACAATGCC
>PVIC010006883.1:0-17975 GCA_004025085.1 Thryonomys swinderianus
GTTTCTTTTTCTTTTCTGGATTAATACCTGTAGTGCATGTCTGTCATCCCAGCACCCATAAGACTGAGGCAGGAGGATCTTCATGAGTTTGAAGCCAATCTGGGCTACATAATGAGCTCCAAACCAGCCAGAAATACATAGTATGATGCTGTCTCAAAAAAATAAAAAATAGGGCCAGAAATTTAGTTCAGTGGTTCCAGTGCCTGCCTAGCAAGTGCAAGGTCCCTGGTTTGATCCCGGTAACCACATACAACAATACCAGGCATGGTGACTCATGACTGCCAGCAATCAGTACCACACACCACAGATGCCAGGCTTGGTGGCTCAAGCCTGTAATCCCAGCACTCGGGAGGCAGAGGCAGGAAGATTGCTGAGCTTGAGGCTTGCCTGGGCTACATAGTGATCTCAGGGCCAGCCTGAACTACAAAGTGAGACACTGTCTCAAAAATAAATAAATAAATAAATAAATAAATATTTCATAAAGTAAAAATACTATAATCATTCAATAAGCTCATAGATATAGTATTTAGCTAATATTGATCCAATACGGAAGTGAACTATATAGCAAGGGTAGATGAATAGTACCATTAATTTAGTTTATCTACAACTTTTAAGATAGAAAGAGCAAAGCAATTCCTGGAAGCAGAGGGGATATTGGTCCAGATATCCTGGTTGTCCACCTACATGATGGATGCCTAGGTGGGCTCACTTGGACCAGGTGGTGTTACTTCTAGTACAATTTTGAACTGCTTGTTTGTATCTAGAGAAGATTGCAGGCTTGGCTATCTCTCTAGCACTCTTCAGATACTTTTCCAGGCTCAATTTCAATGTCTACTCATCTTTGTGCTACTCACTTCCTCTGTGGCTGCCTATTAATTTTTATCTATTACTACCTACAGACTCTTACTTAGTAACTCCAAGCTACAAGCTGCCCACACACATAATTACCCACTACCAAGGGACAGGAATAAATCAAATGGGCAAAAATAATGTAAATAGATGGGCCCACATTAGGATCAAAGATGGCGGGAGAGCCAGTCAAACTGATACAGGAGAAGCAAGGCCTAGCTCCTGACCCGTTAGATACCTGAAATGTGAGTTCCTGTTCTCTAAAATCGAAGAATGAATTTCAGAAATGATGAGGGTTAAAATAGGAAAGCCTTTACAGAGAAAGAAAGCTTCTGCCTAAGAAAGACAGAAGGGGAACCCGAAAATGGGAGACCCAGTCACTTCATTTCCCAGGGAGCTTTTATGGAGCTAAGCAATGAGGTGAGGCAGGATTAAGGTGGGACAAAATTATAGTCAACAAGTAATGTTGCAGGTACAGTTGCCTAGGTAATATTGGTACAGTGAAAAATCACAAAATGGATAAAACCACAGTCAACCAATGGGATTACAAGAAGTATAATTGCAATACTGATTAAATAAGGTTGCAATGAGAAGTCAAGTCACATAACAAGCATACAAAAATTTTCAGTTAGGAAATTTTTCCGGAGAGGTGGGTTAAGGTCCTGACCCCCACCCTAGGGGCCCCTCAACCTAGGGGATTTGCTATCACTATATTCCTGGGGAAGGGTTGATCAAGATCTTAACCCACCACCCCCAGGAAGGAGATTGAGGCCTATTAGTCACTGCTTTCTGGGAGGGGTAGTTTTCTTCTTTGATTGCACTGACGTTCAGTGAAGATCTTTCTTGTGAGCTTTTTGGGGACCAAAATTGTGCCCTCTAACTGCCTGTAAAATGTCTAATTAGCTTACCTACTTATAATAAGATGGTGGTAACTTCCAGGAGCCCACATGAGGGATGGAAGAAATCACTTGTCCCAAATAAAAAGGAGCAGAGGATAAAAATCCACAGGTATTCACCTCTGGCGCTCCTCCTCTCCTAGAGCAATTGTCTGTCTGTCTTTCTGTCTTCTTCTTTCTACCTTTTCCTCTTCTTTCTCCTTAAAGTTCTTTCCCAAATACACCATTTCCCTTTATTTTGAACTCTAACTCTTTATCTCACAAGTGAAGCTGAGTATCCTAGCAATTGAGTGTTCCAGGTAAGGAGTAGGTCCCATCACTGCCTGAGACAGCAGGACCCAAGATATGAGAGTTGGGAGGCTGTGCAGATTTGCATGCACACGGTTACGGACCATTCCTCTTATACTGGCTTCAGGGCTCAGAGAAGTCATGAGTTTCTGTATCTGAATAAGTGAGACTAAGTTTCTATATTCAGGCACAGTTTCATTGGTCATCAGTAACATACGCTGACTCTACACTCGAGGTATGAAGACTGACAGCTGAGTCAAAGTTAGCATTTGAAGAGCTAATTTTAACAACTCTCAAATTTTTCCTGAGTAGGAAGCTGGCCCAGTCATGTGAAGAGCAAGGAGAGATAATTTCCTCTAGTTTTAAATGAAACTACAGAAGCCATGATCTTTAGGACTTGGAAAAAGCTTAGAATGGCATTTTTCTTAACAAATAATTGAATTTCAAAGCATAAAAATGTGTGATCAGGATATGAGTCACTCAGAAATTTCAAATTTCTTTATTTCTGGTTTGACTGTTATCTCAGATCTGTTACATATTCTTCTCTGAGAAAGCATTTTTCACTGATAAATTTTCTATTCCTTCAAATGCTTCAGACTGTGGAAATGAAATGAGTCTTTAGTATGAAAATGAAGTGTAATCATTTCTAATCAGTTTGGGGCCCTTCTGGGGCTAACCTAATGAAGGACTGTTAAAAGAACAGGAAGGAGAACAAAAAGACAATCATTAAAATCCAGATTACATTGTAAAAGCTATAGTTTAAATTTGAACAGTTACAAGCAACCTTTTGAACACTGGACCTTCTATGTTGTAAAAGATTTTTTTTTGGAAGAATAACAAAATAGCTTTGCCTATTACTCTTCATTATGCCCTCCATAGTTTACCAAATACAAAAAGAATAATAATAGTATTAATAAAATGTGATTGAGTAATCCTTCTTCAAATCCTCATTTGGAAGAATCAAGAGAACAATAAGTTGTAGGTTAATAGGAACCACATTTCCTGTATATATAATGAAGAGAAATATATCTTGTTTCAACATTTAGAATGGTGAGATAGCATAGAAACACAGACTTTGATTTTTGTTGCTGTTGCTGTTGTTTTAGTGCTTTTTTGTGATATTGGGGATTCAACTCAGAATCTTGCACTTGGAAGGGGTGTAGTGTTACCACTGAGCTAAATCCCTGGCCCAGACTTTGAAGACCAATTGACTTTACAAAGTATTTGGCGATGGTAAGTAATTTTCAAAATTCCTTCCATACAATCAGGCTGATTTTTAATAAGCTCACAATGTCTCTGGTGCAGGGTCATAAGCCTGCTGTGAAGTGATAATTTCACAAGAAATGAATGGAACAGGACTTGGCATGACCTATGAATTAAACAGCCTTTTTTTTTTATGAGATAGGGTCTTGCTTTATAGTGCTGGCTGTCTCTGAGCTCACTATGTAGCTCTGGCAAACCTTGAATCAGCAATCCTCCTGCCTCTGTCTCCCAAGTGCTGGGATTACAGGTGTGAGCCACCATCTCTGGCATTGTGGTGTGTGGTACTAATTGTTGGTGGGTGTGAGTCACCATGCCTGCTACTGTTGTATGTGGTTACCAAGGACTGAACCAGGGACCTTGTGCTTACTAGGCAAGTGCCGGAACCAATGAGCTAAATCTCCAGCCATAAATAGCAATTTTATTTTTTTTTTGAGATAGGGTCTCACTTTGTAGTTCAGGCTGGCTCTGAGCTCACTATGTAGCCCAGGCAAGCCTTGAACTCAGCAATCCTACTGTCTCTGCCTCCTGAGTACTGGGATTACAGGCGTGAGCCACCACACCCAGCATAAATAGCAATTTTTAAAGCCATGCTCACTGGCCAGATGACTTGGATAAAAAAAAGCTACATTTGCTATCAAATATTTTAAATAACAACAATAATGTTTAAATTGAAAAGTATTACTACTACAGGCAGCTAAGTTACATAGAAATCTATACATGAAGGACTAGGCTCTTAAGGAAATCAGTGAAAAATAAAGATGGGAATGGTGGCTGGAGAAACTTTTGAAGAAGCCAGGGATGCGGGTGAAATAGCCAGCCCTGCATGGTTCCCCAAAGCATAAGCAGTTGGATTTATTCTGTAATTAGCGCCACCTGGTCTAGTAAGTCCATTTCTGACCTGACTCAACCAGGCGGGTGACCAAAGTACCTCCACCCATCCTTTCCCCAAAACGCTTATGTTCTTCCCATGCACCCTTACTGTAGTGCCACAGAATGAGATATAATCCCACCCTGGGACACACAGCAGAAATTAAAAGGTGGGAGTTTATTCACATCTGTGGACTCCACTTCCTAGCAAAGTGAAGGGCCAAATTGAAGCTGTTAGGGGTTTTTAAAGGAAAAACTGGTGGTTACAGAAATGGGCAAAGGACAATCACATCATTATCTTTGCAGACCATAGCTGCAAGGACAGAAGTCTGGTTATATTAACAGGACATCTCTACAGAGCATATAGTTTTATAATTTACACCATCTCTAGGATACATCTCTTACATTCCAGGGAAATTATCTCATCATTTGGGAGGAGTTGTGCAGGCAAGGGCAGTTTGCAGTTAGGTAAAAGATTACATTCCTAAGGCTTTGTTTGCCCAGAGGCAGGGGGTAAGATAACATGGAGTAACTCTGGTTATCTGAGACTTACTATGTGACTTATTTCCCTATTGGATCAAATTAGCGAAGGAGCTATATTTGCAATTCTATAACAATTATAATTTGAGCCACTTGTACCTGCACTGTGATTTTGCTGTATAAATTATCCCTGAAAAAAGGACCTTAGTGACAATCATTTTGGGCCTCCTTCCTTCCTCTCAGGAGCTATCTCTCAATAAAGTTTTTCTACTCTTAACCTCCATTGTCCTTTAAAATTCATTCTTCAATTTCAGGGACAGGAACTCAGCACAGCTGACATCTAGCAGGTCAGAAATCATACCTTTTCCTGTATCATTACCTTTAATAGTTTGAAATGTTCTGACACAGAATATTCAATACATGGAAGACAGTTTTATAAATAAAATCAGTATCATTGACAAATTCAGTTCTAATGCATATTGTATTCTTTTTTATTATCTCTTCATATATATATATATATATATATATATATATATACATGCACAAATGTTATCTAAGTGCACAAATTAATTTTGACATTATTTTGCAGTTTTCAATTTTCAAGTTTATGTGTAAGATAAGAATTATACTAAAAAAAGAATTGTACTATATAATTAAATTGTCCTTGTAAACAGGTTCTGTAATATTTACATAATGTTACTTTAAGTAAGCAGTATAATTTTAACATTTAACATTTAACAATGCAGATGGCTTTAAAGAATATTTGGACAAAGCAGGAACTTAAGAATTAGCAAACATATGTGGCAAATCTTAAAGCGTCTGGAAAAAAAATCTGAGAATGCCAATTAGCACATAGAGTTATGAAAAGTAAAACAGAAAATAAATAAATAAAAGATAGAAGTTTCTATGAAAGATGCTACCCTACTTTTAAAAATTCTATGACTTCTAAATGTGAGAAAACCAGGATAAATCACACAATATGTCAGAGTATAGCCCAATATTTCATGTTAACATTAATAATAAAGCCTAATAAGAAATATTAGCAGAAGTGCAACAGCACAACAAATAATAGTATTATAGGTAGAGAAGCTAGCTAGACATATGTAGACAGATAGATAGGGCCGGTCCTTAAAAGATTTGCAAGAAAGATGATCCTTCCAAAGGTCAACAACATCAACGAAAAACTATACTCCCAGATAGCAGTGACCCACAGGCCACATTCTCCCAGGATGGAGGGTCAGGATCCAGATCAACCTTCTCCCTGGAAATGCAGCGATTGCAAATTCCCCGGATAGAGAGCCAGGATTTTGGATGACCTAGAGGAGTCTCCCAACAAGAAACAATCTTATTGGAAGCTCCCTATTTTGAGCCCGCCCCATATCATGATTTTGGTTCATAAAATTCCCCTGGGAAAAGTGATTCTGGGTTACCTAGCTTTCCGGGTTCCCCCTTCTGCCTCTTTTAGGCAGAAGCTTTCTTTCTCAATAAAATTTTCCTACTTAAACCTCTGTCTCTCCTAAAATTCATTCTTTGATTTTTAGAGAACATGAACTCACATTTCAGGTTAGGAGCCAAGCCTTGCTCCCCTGCATCAATAACACACTATAGCCAAGCAGAATTGGTGTCAATAATTCAAGAATTGTTTAATATTTATAAACCTGTATAAAATTTTCAGTCCATCACTTGATCATATATAAAAAGGACCATGTCAGCAGATGTCAAAAATAAATTTCATAAAATTCACTTTTTAATTTTTGTATGTTATTAAAATATATTTATTATGTTATGTATAAAACATTCATGATATGTCCACATTTCCTATGATCGTCATTCAATTATCTGTAGCCAGTGGAGTATCTGAGATACCTGAGAACATCTGATAGCTCTACTGGTCAGTAGATACAATGGGTGTCAATATTAACTGTTCTGGAAATCACAGTTAAAGGATCAGGGGAATGAATGGTACAAAATTTTCGAATTAATTAAATGAATCAATATTATATGCAAATCAGTGCTCACCTATGGAATTAAAGTCATTACATGAACTAACAAATATCACTAGACATATGAAATATTAATGATTTTTGAGAAATGAATAGCTTTCTTATTTATAATTGAAATTATATATATCTATATGAAATTAAGTTCTCTAAGAACATGAAAGAAGTCATGTGAATACAGAACACAATGCATAGATTTTTAGTAGATGCAATCTTAAATGGTATGAGTACCCCAAGGATCAAACTTTCTGGTAAACTCATTTGTCAGACCACCTAATTACAAGGTGCAGAAGTGTTCTGAGAAAGAAAACTGGAGAAAAATAGTCACATCCAAGAGAGTCTATACTATAGCAATTAATTATAAAATTAATAAAAAATATTGGTATGAGTGCTTGGTAAAATACAACAATTATTTTAAAAGAATATAAAGCTTAGTTAAAATACATTTAATTTAATTTAATTTAATTTATCCTTTGTGGTACTGGAAATTGAACTCAGGACCTTAGCTTATGAGACAGGTGAGGCACCCTGAGCCAAATCCCTGATCTTACGTATTTTTCAGCATGTGATAAGTCTATCCTATGCATTTAAAACATAGATTTTTTAAATAGATTTTTAAATCTATCCATAAACAATTGGCGCATCCCTCGTGGAGGTAACTCTGAGTCTTTCCCCTCACATTCCTTTTTGTCTCTGACTTATTTCCACAGCTGGGGTGTTGGACACTCACCCCAACGAGCAGGCTGTGACAGACAGTGGAAATGAGCGAGCATTCCCTTGGCAAGAGGGCCGACAGCTCTTGGTGGAAACACTGTGGCAACAAACTGACTCTGGAATCTATCTGGGCTTGTACTCCCTCAACACAGCTCAGAAAAAAATCCACACTGCATTAACTTACGAGGATTTCTCTCCCCAATAATAGATGAAACCTGCTTCCATTGACAGTGCCTGTGATCTGGAAGTGTTTTTTCCTTCAGCCAGGTCTGTCCTAACTCCTCTGTCATTCCCATGGCCAGACATATCCGTCACTCAGGAGGGTCTGTCCATTGACAGTGACCTGGGCTTTCAGTACCTGTCAAGTCACCTAACTTTTCAGGTATCTCCTTGTATTTGTGTAGTCACTGGCAGTTTTCTTTGTAGCGTATTACTGACCTAGAGCTGGATCCTCAACTCCAAGTGATATATATGATATTTATGCTAACCTTCAAATATAAATGTACTATCCCCTATTTGTTATGTATTTGGTATATATATGTATATATATTGGATATATATGTATATGTGTGTATTGATTGATTGATTGATGCGAATTAGAAATCTACCAGATCTGTCAGCCAAGGGGCAGCCGGGAAGGTGGTCTGGGCTCGGGCTCTGAGGCAGAATCCAGGGAAGACTGATGGCCTTCAGGGGGCTCAAGGTCAGGCCCTGGCAATAGCAGAGAAAGTGCCCACAGCCACAGTCAGGTCCTAGGGCCGTCCTCTGGTCCTGTGGGCTGAAAGCTTGAAGCTGGGGACATAGGGTACATTGGGCTCACCCCACCTCCTCTACCTAACTCATCCACTGGTCTCCATCCTGTCCACTACCTTAAATGTCCACCTCACTGTCAGGTGATTCATTAGAGTCATTCATCCCATCCATGTCCTGCATGTCCTCACTGTCTCGAGTCCTCTTTGATGATCCTTGCCACCGTCTTCATCCTCTTCCTTGTCATAACAGTGCTCTGAGGCTGGCGTGCCGACATGTGCCCAGTTGTTGTAGTGGTCTGCGGTGCTGGGGAGCCAGGTCTGCTGCTGTTGCTCCTGCTGCTACTGTTCTGTCCCTTGCACACATGGCTGATCCAGATGGAATCACAGTGTCTCAATCACACAGGGGAAGGGTGAAGGGAACAAGGTGGATGTGGCTTCTAGAGTGGGTTTGAGTCCAGGCTCCACTATCTACTAGCTGCTTGTGGCAAGTCACGTAACCTCTCTGGGACTCAGTTTTCTCATGGGTCTGGAATGTGACTGTGGTGGTTACCCCTCAGATTATGTCTAAAATTACCATTTCCTTTTTCTTCTTTCTTTCTTTTTTGAGACAGGGTCTGGCTTTGTAGTTCAGACTGGCCCTGAGCTCTCTAGGTAGCCCAGGCAATTCTCAAACACAGAAATCCTCCTGCCTCTGCCTCTGCAGTACTGGGTTGACAGGTGTGACCCACCATGCCTTACAGTATGGTGTGTGGTACTGATTGCTGGTGGGTGTGAGTCATCATGGTCAGTATTGTTGTATATGGTTACTCATCATCTAATTTAGGACTTGCACTTGCTAGCTGGTGCCAGAATAACTGAGCTAAATCTCTGGCCCTAAAAATTACCATTTTCAATGGCATGAAGTACATATTCTTTCATGAATAGCCAATTGATTTAGCAATTACTCCACTGAATGTCTTTCCTTTATGGTGGAATTTCTGGGTCTGTATCTCTATTCTCTATTATGTTCTATGACTCTATTTTCTATCTTCTTGCCAATATCACACTATATTTAAAAGCCACAACTCAGTCATTAAGTATTACAGACAGAAAGCTGTCTGATTTTGTTTTACTTCTTCAATTGTCTTGGGTAGTCAGGGTCATTATCAGTTCATATCAACCTTAGACTATGTTTGTATCCACAAAGCAATTTGTTAGAGTTGAATTGGGACTGTGTGAAATCCACATATCATTTTGGAAAACAGACATTTAGAGGTCTGTTTTAGATGACATTTAGATTATTTCTCCATTTATTTTGATCATCTTTTAATTGCTGTATCATACTTTTAAAATTTTCCTCATATCGATCTTGTACATAGTTAGATCATAGTAAAATATTTCATTTCTAATTTAAATATTATTTTAATTTCAAATGATAAGTTTTCATTGGTGATATTTAGCAAAACAATTATCCTTTGTATATCAATCTTGTATCTTACAACATGCTTATAATTGCTTGTTGTTTCTAGGAGTTTGTTCTTATTGATTCTGTGGAAATTTTTGCACAGACAATTGTAGCATCAGTAAATAAAGATAGTTTTATATATTTTCTCTTTCTAATCTGCCTACCTTGTACTTCTTTTAGTACTTTTATATATTTTCTCATTTAAGACTTCCTGTATGATGTGGGTCTTAAGAGCAATGAAGAACACAGTTTTGCTTGGCTTTTTCCTAATTTTAGTAGGGGAGTGTCTGGCTTCTTATCAAATATTATATTAGCTGTAAATATTTATTTTTTAATTAATTTGCAGTACAGAGGAATAAACCCAGTACTTTTGCACTGAACTGCATCTCCAGCTTTTTTTTTTTTAACTTTGAGACAGATTCTCACTAAATTGATTAGGCTGGGTTAAACTTCAAACTTCCAGTCTTCCTGACTCATCCTCAAAGAATGCTGGGATTACAAGGATGTATCATTACTTACTTGTAAAAACCGTATAGATGTTCTCTCTAGTTTGCTGAAGGTTTTTTTTTTACCATAAATAAGTGTGGCAATTTTTGCCAAATGCTTTTCTTATGCAAGTCGTTCCAATCAAGTGTTTTTTGTTTAGCTTGCTGATGTGGTGGATTACATTGATAGAATGTTAAATCATGAGCCAGTCTTGAACATGTAGATTACTTGGTGATGGAATATAACTTTTATAGACTGTTAGATATTTTATTTGCTATTACTGTGTTAAATGTTTTTATATCTATATTCATGAAAGACATTGATCTGTAGATTTTCTTCTTATCCAACTTATCTATCAGACAGGCTATAGTTTAGTAGAAAATCAACATACAACATGTAATTATTAGCCTATTTATTGGGTTCCATCAATTTGTTTTCTTTCTTCTTCCCAAAACTACATTGTCATTAACAGTAATGCTAGCCATGTGTGGTGGGACACACTTGTGATCTCAACCCTGTGGGAGGTTGAGTAATGTTGATTCTAAATTTCATCTCAGTCTAGAAAACTTAGTGACCTAGAAAGACTCTTTTAAAATTTTTGAAAGATGAGTGAGTTTCTGGTGATGTACAGCAGTCCAGTACAAAAGTCTTAGGTTCAAACACAGGTGCCATAAAAGCAAACAAAATTGTAATTTATTGGATGTCAAAGGTTAGGTAAATATAGTCTTCTGACTTACTATCTCTTTCTGGATTTTGGTATTAAAGTAATACTCTCTCATAGATTTGGTTACAGAGTATTCCTCTGTTCTTTCTAGAAAAGATTCTGCAGAATTGGAATTAATTCTTCCTTAAATATTTGTCAGAATTCCCTACTGACCTCTCTTCTGCTGATTTCTGTTTTAAAGTCTTCAATGAATGTAAGTTATTAATTTTGATTTGTGGGATTTTGGTAGGCACATCTTTCAGTAAATCAGTTAATATTGCTCATCAAATTTTGGACCATAGAGTTGTTCATAATATTCCTTTATTATCTATCTCTTTCATGTCCAGATTCAGTAGTGATTGTTGTGGATTTTTTTTTTTTTTGACAGGGTTTTGCTTTGTAGTTCAGGCTGGCCCTGAGCTCATTATGTAGCCCAGGCAAGCCTCAAACTCAGCAATCCTCCTGTCTCTGCCTCCTGAGTGCTGGGATGACAGGCGTGAGCCACCACGCCTGGCTGTTGTGGATTTTTAATACTTCTTGTCTCATGTCATTTTTATGTAGTTTAAGTTTTGGTGGATTTCTTTGTTTCTTCTTACTCTTGCAAGATTTTTTAAATAGTTCTTTTATTGTTGGTTGTGTTTTATTTGATTTAAACAATAGCTCTTGGAATACTATAAATTCTTATGCAAATGCTTCAGTAATGCTCTGTTAGGACATCCAGTTATTGGAAAACAGCTTAGCATTTGATATCTGGATTTTAAAATTTGGCTATGTAAGAAAACATTTAGCTTGGATGTTAAGGTAAAGCTCCTTTTCCTTTCCTTTTCTTGGTGAAGAATAAATAACAGTAAGGTTGGGCATTTAGCTCAGTAGCAAATTTTCACCCAACACTGAGTGTTCTTCCAGATCTCTTATCAGTTATGTGGATCTCCATTCTGATTTGAAACAAGCACGTATCCCTTCACTTCCCTCTAACATTTTCATGTGTTCATTTCCCAGGTTCTTGTAGGCTCCTCATGCTGTTCATGTGTTGAGCAATACTCAACTGGATAAAGAAAAATAAATCTTCTATAAATCCCAAAGAGTTACTTCCAATGTGCTGTTCTGCACACTTATAACCTTATCATCTTTAGACACTGATTTGAAATCTTATCACACAATTTCTGCCTGTTTTTTTTCCTGGTTACTTTTTCTTGAGAAAGGGTCTCACTTTGTAGTTCAGGCTGGCCCTGAGCTCACTATGTAACCAAGGCTAGCCTCAAACTCAGCAGTCCTCCTGCCTCTGCCTCCCGAGTGCTGGGATCACAGGTGTGAACCACCACACCTGGCATTGTGGTGTGTGGTACTGATTGCTGGTGGGAATGAGTCAACATGCTCGGTATTGTTGTATGTGGTTCTTGCGGATCAAACTCAGAACTCTGAGTTTGCTAGGCAAGCTCTGGAACCACTGAGCCAGACCTCCTGCCCCTGGTTACTCTTTCTGGTATGATGATCTGTAGGTGATGTGCTGGGGCAGTCATAGTTATCATCTTATTTTTTTTTCCATGGCTTTGAAAACAGCTTAATATCAGTGTCTTCAGCACATTTGTTTCCTAATTTTTTTTCACATTTTCATTGTTTTAGATGAGAAGGTAAAGCTCCTTTCCCTTTCCTTTTCTTGGTGAAGAATAAATAATAGTAAGGTTAGGTATTTAGCTCAGTGGCACCACACCTGCTGGCAAGGGCAAGGGTCTGTGTTCCATCTCCCACACCAAAATAATGATGATGATGATGATGACGATGATGATGATAAAGAATAGAGAAGAGTGGAAGGGGTCTTTTTCAGTATTATCTTGCTAAGAGAGGAGAAAATATTCACTTTAACTTATCACTCATGAGAAGAGTGAATTGATGTATAAAATCCAGATAGGTGTTCAATATACTTCCAAGTAGTATAATAATTCCTCTGAGCCTCAGTGACCTTTGAATTTTAGAGTTTCTTTTTTATTTTCCAATATTTGCTTAATTCTAGCTTAATCTTATATTCACTTTAGAGACTTGAGCTTTACATTCCTTGAAAACAGAATCTTATCATTCAGAATTTTCTGGTACTTTTACAGCTTCTCCAATGTTGTTTATTTATTATCTTCATACTTAAATGTTGTAACTCATCATTTCATTATGTTTTTTAATTCTCATTCAGACGTGTAACCTCTTTCTCCTAGTATTACCGAATGCTTACATATTTTCAGATAACATGAATATGAATAATGACAAAATGTAGATTCTAGTAGTACTTTGAAAATAATTCAAGGTTACTAAGATTACTGTAGACACAGAGACTAAGGATTTGTAAAAAGTATGAACAAACTGAAAAAATACACTCAGTTTGAAAGATATTATGTTAACTTGCATCAGGGCCACTTTTGGAAATACTGATTTTTTTCTTCATCTTATAGGGATTTAGAACTGATCACCATCTAAATCAATCATTACACCAGAGAGAATTTCTGATGGATTAAAGGTAAGGATTAAGATTTTTTTCAAAGTAATTTACTATATTCTTGACTGGATTTTATTCAGTTATATGCATGAAATTCAACTCTTGAAAATGTCTTTGGAGAAAAATTGATTTTTAGTGTCACATTCTAAAGGAAATTTTGAACATGATAACTGTATAGTTCTTCCAATGTTGAGTTAATTTTCTAATAATCCTTTGCATAACAAGTTTCTCATGGGTAGAAAATGGAAAGGATCAAATAAAATTTTTAATACATTCTTTCTAAATTTTCCTTTATGATAAGAAAAGAAACAAATTTAGTTGGACATAAATATATCTCTAATAGGTTCTTACATGCCAGGTAATCTTATAATAAAATTAATCAATATATTCAGGTATAGAGTATTAATTATAAGTATTATAAAGGCCAGGTGAAGGACAGGCTTTTAAAATACAATGTTTTTTTAAAAAGAAAATTGTGAAGTCTCTTTGGTGGTAGGCAATAGTATGTTTATAAATATTAGAATCAATGATTTGTGCATTAATAACAGATCTGTGGCAGAGAATATAATGAGTCATTAAGCACACTTTGGATTTTCTGAGGAATGATAGTCAGGGTTATGTAATGAAGAGTGGAAAGATTATAAAACAGAGGGAGATGGGAGAAGATTAGAAAATCTAGTTAATAATTAGAGAAGCAAAAGAGGATATTTTTGTAAAATTCTATTAATTTACTGCATACTGTATTTACATTCGTGGGAGGTGTGTAGGTTGCATAGTTAGGCTGAGACCAGAAAAAGCTTTTAATATAAAGCTATATCTTTGGGCAAAAGTTTTGCATCAATTTAGAGCTACACAAAGATTAAGGAAAATACAATTGTGACACATAATTTTCATTTAATTATGGATAAGTATCACATAAAAGAACAATTATTTTCAATTATCCAGATTAAAAATGTTTTTGCATGTTAATCTGTCTTGTGAAACATTAGTGAATGCATCATTTCTTTACTTTGTATCAAATTAATAAAAATGAAACTGAAGGCATGCGTGACTTTGGGCATCATAAATTTTAAAAACTAGGCCAGAATAAGTTTTAACATGGAATAGTGCTACCAATTCCTACTCAAGTCACACTTTGGCTTTGTTTTGTCCTGTGATAATTTGAAAGTAATTCAGAATTATATCGGTACTTCTGTAAAATATTTTTATTGCCATTTTAATGGCATCCATTGAGTTTTACTAAATTTATCCAATGTAACATTTTCACAATATATGGACTATATTTGTCAAATGCAAGTTTTAATATGATTTTTCTTCTTGGGAAAAGTGGAAAGCTACTGAGGAAGGATCTTCTGAGTTTCTACTAATTAGCTACTTTTAAAAATTCACTTTTGATTATTACATTGTGGTTCTTGCTGTTTGAAAACCTATGAAGTGCCGTGGACCAGCTGCTAGTGTTTGATTAGATACTAAGACACTTTAATAACCAGCCATGGCAGTATAAATCTGCTCTTTGAATACTTAACTTTAAGTTTTCCATCTGCTTTCAACATCTGGATAGCTCTGTCCTACTTTGCTACTTACATTTCTTGTTTTTGTGTCCTCCATATATCACAAATTAATGGCAACTTCTATACTGGTTTTTTTTGGGGGGGGCAAATAAAATAGTCCTCATTTTAACAATCATTAACTAATAATTGCATTAATACATGTGTTTCAAAAGGGTTTTAATTGGCCACACTATTATGATATTTAATATGAGCTGCTATCAAGTTTTAAGCTATATAGCAATATTCATTCAATAAAATGTATTTAATCTGAGATATTAAATAAAGTAAGATATACACCTTGCCCATTTCACAAACTGTCAGTAAATGAATTCTTCCAAAGTAGTCTTTTACATTTATAAGGTACTGTGTAAAGATTCTAGAGAATTAGGTTAAAAGAGATTTCATAATGTGGATACAGAATACTCTATCAGAAGAAAGTGTACAGTCACACTATTTGAGATGATAATCTAAAGTCACCATCAAAGGTAGCAACACTGGGACCATGAACATAGTCACAGTACTCTTTCTCTTCTGTGTCTTCAAATCTAGATGTTGTTCCAGTAACACCTGCTTCATGCAAACACATGTATTTATATCAAATCAAAACTCCATTCAAAATGTACAAATGTCAGTGAATCTAATTGACTAAAATATTGACTTTTAAAAAAAATAACTGGAATTTTGAATTAGCCAATTAGTGTAGAAGCCCCTTTAGAGATTAAGGCTTAGCTCTATCTATTGAAACCTATACTTTTCAATATTTCACAGTTTGAAATTTAGGGAATATCTTAATAAATATTAAGTTCTGAAGAGAAGGTTCATATTACATAGGAGGCAACCAGAGATTGTTGAAGACTATAGATTGAAACTGCAAGTCACACTGGAAACTAAACCAAGAATGTTGTCATTGTGTGTGTGTGTGTGTGTGTGTGTGTGTAGGAAGCAAAGAAAGAGTTATATTTATAGTCAAGCTCCTATGGCTTTAGAAATATTAATAATGCCCTCACTAAGGAAGGATTCTTTGTAACATAAAGAATGACATTTGAAAAACATTTACTCCTCATTCATTAAATATATATATTCTATAGACAAATATTAATATATATAGATATAAAATTATATCTATTGCATAATCCAACATTACTACAATAGTCTTTGATTCCAAATATACTGTTTTAATTACTTAAAATACTATAATTAAATGAGTTAAAAGGTTTATTTTGTATAATAGTTTGCTTACTTTTATCTAAACCAATGTTACCTTATGTTAAAATGGTGCACTTAAGAGAAGCAATAAACCAAAATGATGTATTTCGGTTACTGTTTTATTACCAGTAGTGATAGAGAATCCTCCCCCAAAGCTATTTTTATCAAAGGCAAATTTTGCTATTTATTCATGCATGACTCTGATTTCACTTATGGTAACTATAAAGAAAAACACACAATATTAGTGTACTCTAAATATGGAATAAGTTTTGAAATCATAATCTGTACATTAAAATGAAATTGGTTAATAAATTCACCTTATGAATTTTCCCTTTTAGCATTTTAAATTAGATATATAGAATAACTATTATAATGTTCAAAGTGAACTAAAAATATGAAAATGCACAAGTAACAAAACATACATTCAAGTAATTATAATTTATGTGTTGTTTCAGAAACTGTTTTCTATTTTAACCTTTACACAAAAACATTTCCTGAAATATTCTTTTAAAAAAACCCTTCACACAAAATATTGCTTAGAAAGTTATTATCTAGTGTCTTCAAGAATGTTTCTTATTTATTAATACCTCATTAATAAAAAATTAATTTAAAACAATCTTACATTGTATAATAATTGGTATAATTTAAAGTATAGATAGAATAATTTTTATTATTAATTTTGCAAAGCATGGTCTTGACCTGTAATCCCAGCACTCGGGAGGCAGAGGCAGGAGGACTGCTGAGTTCAAAGCTTGCCTGGGCTACGTACTGACCTCAGGGTAGCCTCAACTACAAAGCGAGACCCTGTCTCAAAGCAAACAAACAATCAAACAAACAAAACATGGTCTTGAATTAGTCCCTACTATGAAAATGAATAGTCCTGGAAAACTTAAATCACTGTATGAGCAGCCATCATATTTTATTAAGATTTCACAAAATAAGTTTTGTGCATCATTTGAGGAAACTAAGTAAAAGAAATAAGAAACAATGGAGATTCATGATGATAAATTCCCTCAGCTGAAACATTTATTTTGGGAACTAAAATTACTACCTATGTTTATTATATTTCAAGGAACTAGAGGTGAGCCGAAAACCAAATTCAAAAGATAACTTCAATACCAGAAGATTATAAGAAAAAAAAATGAAAAAAAAATGATGATCTTCAGATCTAAGTGGAGAGAACAGAAGCAGACAGGTTGCGTAAACATCCAGGGAACGAAACGTGTAGTTGTTACTATCCTTTTAATTCCTAGTAAGTATTATTTTAAGCAACACCATTTGACTTTTATTTATATTCAGCTACTGAGCTTCTTTTTATTAAACCAAAACATATTGCACATATCACTGTGTTGTCAGTGTTTGTGAAGGCCTACCTCTCACAAGTGCGCTGTATCCTATTACATTCTTTACAAAATTAAGGAATAAAGCAGCTACCTATTTCCCTAGAGAGTTCATTCACCTTCAGTATGATGAAGGACTTGAAATAGACTTCTCATAACTTCTGAATGAATTTTTAAATGATCTGAGAGAAGGAGGAAAGTAGTGAGGCCTGCCGAGATTCACTGAAGAGCTGGGTAGATGAAAACTCGTGACCTCACCAGTGTCACAGCTGGTTTCTTGACTCACCCAACGTGAAAGATCTGATTACGTGACATCACCATGCTAAAACAGGTACTTTTGATTTAAACAGTCAGGAAAATAACTTTCAAAATTCAAAAAGATTAAATGTTAAATACTCAAGATTAGACATTTAAAACAACCACCTGCCTTATTTGAATCAACATTTACCTTGCTCTTTTTCCTTTTCAGAATACAATTAGAATTAAAATGTATTATAAAAGTCAATTTGGCCGGGCGTGGTGGCTCACGCCTATAATCCCAGCACTCAGGAGGCAGAGACAGGCGGATTGCTGAGTTCAAGGCTTGCCTGGGCTACATAGTGAGCTCAGGGCCAGGCTGAACTACAAAGTGAGACCCTGTCTAAAAAATAAAAAA
>PVIC010006883.1:18075-52858 GCA_004025085.1 Thryonomys swinderianus
GAACTCAGCAATCCTCCTGTTTCTGCCTCCCGAGTGCTGGGATTACAGACGTGAGCCACCACGCCCAGAATTATATGTGGTAACCGGGGATCGAACTCAGGTCCTTATGCTTGCGAGGCAGGCGCCGGAACCACTGAGCTAATCCTCCGGCCCTGGGGAAAAACTTTTAAAAAAATATTACTTCACCTGGGATTTTGCTCAAGAGGTACCACACCTACCTTGGAAGCACAAGAACCCAAGTTTGAACCCCGGTACCACATATAAATAGATAAATAAAAATTTAAAAATCTTGTTTGATCTCTCATGGGTCCTTGATATTAAAGAAACACAAGGTTTTTATTTGTACTTTATATTTGTACTTCATGACTGTTGTAAGTTTCTTGTAGTTATTAGCTATACCCAGAACACTATGTAATAGTTTGTTAGAAAGATGGCTGTTGTACATGTGTTTATATGCTTGTTTTCCTTGAGAGACCACACGAGAATCACTTTATGGATGGCCACTCTGCACAGCATACATGATTTAACATAATCCTTAGCTAAATCAATCCATGAAGTGCTAATGCCACACTGCAGTATTTAGTATACATCATGATGATGATGATGGTCATAGTAGGAACCATTTTCCTCTTAATCACATTGTCCTTGTTTTTTAAACTGAGTAAACTGAAAGCTCATTTAACAGAAAAAAGAGTGACTTTGTATCACATGGACAAATGGCAAAAAAACAGCTTTTTGACTGGTTTGGCTGCACTTGTCATTAGAGGACTCTCAGGGTAACACAAGAGAAATGACTAGACCCAACTGCATCTGAGATGTGATGAGGCTGAGGGTTCTGGTGAAATTACTTTCAGAGGTGATTTTTCTGGTGCCAAAAATGCATTTTAAGATAATTAAGCAAAGTAACATAATGCTAGAGATGGTGCCATGTTCCTCCAAGGGATAAGAAAATAACCGATTTAAAATGATAAGTAATAATATTTACCCCTTCAAAAGAGCAGGTGGAAGTCTAAAAGGAGGCAGTTGAGAGATATGGGCCCATAGGATATCACTTAAATGCCAGCACGTTTATAGGATTCAAAAAAGGAATTAGTGAAAATTTCAGCACTGAATGAACATGAAATGTATGATGTGTCCCGTGAGTTACCATTCTAATAATTTGGTATTTATTTAATGTTGTGTATATTTTTCTGGTTGTCTTAATGACTTATCATAGATTTTTTTCTTGAAGTTGCATCCTGTTGCATTAGACATTGTATTATTATTATTCATATATATGATTTCTGACCATAGGGAATGAATTCAGAAAGTAGGGGCCACTGTGAATGTAGAGATAGACACGTTCATTTTTTAAAGTTCCCTAAGTTACATGACCATTAGGAAAAATACTGACTGATCTCGTAAAGCCACAGTGTCAAACAAGAATCACTGTTACTGGTTGGTTTTCTAATAAGAGCTGTTTGAAATCATTGCTATTTACATTATTCACTGGTCTTTCATGTTCTAAATAATTCTTGGGTATCAAGTGTGTATGCAAAGATCAAAAGACATCAAATCAAATCTTTCATTCCTAAGGATAATTAACAGGATATGCATTTAAAGTATATATACATGTAGTATTTATGAATATTTTGAAAGCAAGTACTAGTCAGTCAAATATAAAAACTTATAGATGAGAAAGAGATCTTTAATTTTATTTTCCAGTTAAACACATACTGATCTGAAATCACATGTCCAGTATTCAATAATACCATATATTGCACAACACAGATTTTCTCTCATTAATTTCATTTGCATAATTGAAGGAGCCTCCCTTCCTCTCTCACCAAGAAATGACTCATGATACAGAAATCTTTCTGAGGAGTTGTTTATGAATTGCTGTATTACCACCATGAAAACTTTTCCTAGCTTTTTGATCAAATTGCGTGAATCTCTGTATTTTCTAGATTTTAAGTTGTAAAACATCTAACACTAAAACTTTGTCATAGTGTTGCTTTATATAAGTTTATGTTAGTATTGGAGAGAGTCAAGCCTTTTTTTTTATTTTTTATTTTTTTTTTTTGAGACAGGGTCTCACTTTGTAGTTCAGGCTGGCCCTGAGCTCACTATGTAGCCCAGACAAGCCTGGATTCAGCAATCCTTCTGCCTCTGCCTCCTGAGTGCTGGGATTATAGGCATGAGTCACCATGCCTGGCACTGTGGGGTGTGGTGCTGATTGCTGGTGGGTATGAGTCACCATGCCCAATATCATATCATTGTATGTGGTTACTGGGGCGAACCAGGGACCTTGTGCTTGCTAGGCAGGTGGCAGAACCACTGAGCTAAATCTCTGGCCCGAGAGTCAAGACTTTTAATGAAGAGTAAAAACTTTTTTGGAAGTTGACATGTTTTTATTTATAAAATCAAGTCTAGTTGATTAGGAACAGGATACATGTGTACATTTCTCAAGACTGAGTCATAAATCTGCAGACATTCCTGCCAAAAAGTAGGCATATGAACAATGAATTATTAATGGCAATGTATGGTATTGATGAAAGGACATAAGAATATATTCTATATATATATATACATATATATGATATTCATATATCATATATATATATATATATTTTTTTTTGTTTCCTAGTCTAAAAAACAGCTGAGAACTGAATATATGAAAAAGTGTTCAGTACACCCAGAAAGCACCAAAACACTGGATTAGAGGAAGTATTTGGATCTGGTGTCCCAAGGCCAGAGGAAAAATAATAAAGCAAACATAAATGGACAGTGAGGTATATCATTGCAAAACTGGTAGAATAAGTTAAATTACAGTCTGTGGAAGAACCAAGTGTTCAAAGCTCAAAAGAAGCATGTACAGGGCTGCACAGAGATGTTTGGGTGATTTTCGGGCAGTAAGGTTTCCATGTCATAGACTACTTCTATGCATCTTATTAATTTTGGTGCTTTTGTTTTCTTATTTTTGAATGAGGTAAGTGATTTCTAGACTCCAAGTTAGTTTATCATAGCAGCAGTTAAGTTCGAGTTTTGTGAGTGGCTAGAGCTTCTCACGATGTTAAGCTCTGTAATACTCACTGGTACACCTTCACCATGCATCTCAAATCAGAAGGAGCATGATATTCGTACTTTGTAGTCAAATTTTCTACATATGGCAGATATTTTTCACATGGTATATGAAGACAATGAAGATACAACAAAGTGTTTGTTCGTATCACACTTGGTTTTCTTCAAGTACGATGTGAATTCCGCAAAGCATGACCTGTATGCGTCATTGTTCGTCTGTTCTGCCGCATCCCCTCCTAGAAATGCTTTTATAATGATTTCCAGTTTTATTTTGATAATGTGCTAAAACACGAAAAAGATAACATCAAGGAGATTATAGATAATATGTGTAATTCATTATATATTACATATTATAAATACAATATATAAAATATATATAATGTTTAATTCATTATAATATATAATATATATAATTCATTATCTTATTTAGTCCACTAGCTCACTAATTTTTTCTTCATTCATCTGAACTATCTTCTGTAGCATTCTCATTGTGCACCTCCTTTCATCAAGAGGTTTAAAATTATTAAAATCTAGGCACTCAAAGACAAGATGGAACGTTTGAACATCGCTGTGCTGAGTTTCACACAGCATTTGTGGAAGGAGATCATCCGGAATGGAAGGAACTAACCAGGGCTTCGTGAATAAAGTTGCTCCCTTGTTTGCCTCACTTTGCTTTTTTGAATTCTGTGGTCTCGATCCTCCCAAGGACATGGAGTCTGAAATGAGTCACACAGATGTAAGCTTGTTTGGGAAACCTGTATCAAGAAATAAAAATAAAAGGAAGAGAATATTGAAACAAAGAAAAAGGAAAAGTGCATTTAAGTTAGCACTGTGGACAACAGCACCCAACCTCATTGGGATTTTCTAATGATCAAAGAGCAGATATCTCAAAGTTTGTGCAAAGGCTTGCAAAGGCAGTAATTTAATTAACAAGTCCTATCTTTGGCTAAGGATGCAAAAAAAAAATCCCCATACTTTTTAACCAATATTTTTTGCCTGCATAAATTTAGTGAATTTCCAGAGATGTCATGCTGTGCTGGATCAGAGAATTAGAGAAGCAGAAATGCTGAGTTGCATGAGTAAATGAAGCAGATTCAACATTTCATAGCTGTGTTAAGCTGGACGCTGCAATGGTGGCTTCAGAAAAATACAGGTTTATGAGAAGTATTATCTGGAGCACAAGAGGGGACCAGTGGATTCACTGAGATTGTCTATAGCTACTTTCTGTCACTGTTCGCTAAAAATATTATGCTAACCTAAGGGTCTATAGTGATTGCAAATGGCACATATAATATAAAATACATTATTAAATTAAAAAAAAGATGGGTAAACATCCATATAAATGGTCCAGGGCTTAGTCTGAACCATACTGCTTGCTCTGACTCCTTCATTAAGTTGTGTTTGCAGGTTAACGTGAGTAACACTCCAGATAACTGAGGGCAAAGTGCTCTTAATTACAGTTAGGAAATCAAAAGGAGTATCATCAAAGAGTCTTCCAATTATCTCTCTGTTTCCCTGTCATACAGAAAGAGGCATGACCCTTCTAATCGCCAAGGATAGTCAGCACTGTGAAACTTGATCTTGATCCAAGAAACAGCCAAGAGAATAAAATGAGCGTTTCTTAACCACTTAAAGCCACCCTTTTAAAATTTACTTTTCTAACAGCGTGAGTTTTACATGTGTGAAGCAGATATAAGCCTGAGCGGCTGGGCCACACAGGGCAGAATGACGATCCGGCCATGGGGGTCTAAGACAGTGCTGTGTGGTTGGCCTGAGGACTTTCATATTCCAATTACAGAAATCAGGATTTTATGAGTCTCTTGCCTCTGCAAGGCTGGCGCCATTTCTCAGACTGAGAGGTTAATCAGTAGTATTCTACTGGATAGCCGAGATTCTCTAGCTTTGGAATTTTTCTCTTTCTTTGTGTGTTCAGCATTTGCCCCATTCTTTATATTTTACCTTATAGTCCTTGTCTTCATTATGGATATTTACTTCACATACTACTCCAAATTCCTTATCATGGAATATTCATTGTTATTTTCCCTTTATTTAAAAAATTCATTAGTTATATCTCAGTGATTATATTCATCTTGGGAGATTGGACGTATTCATTTGCCATCTCGATCCTGTTTGATCCCTGCACTCCCTCTGGTCTCCCTCCTTCCCATCTGTACATTATACTCTGTAAACTATTTATATTTAGGGTCTCCTACTAGGGAAATAATGTGATATGTGTTTATTAATAAGTGTCATATTTCACTTAGTATTATGACTGAAGATCCATTCATTTTCCTATAAAGTATACTATGTCCGTTTAGCACTAAAAATGCTGAGTTGAGAATTGTGTAACTTAGTGAGTATTGTTTAATACAAGTTCACATTTTGTTACCTAATATTAATTAATTGCAGATACAGATATGAGTAGAAAGAGCAATGAGAAGTGTCCAGATGAGAACATATATGATTTAGCTCACTAAACTATAGAACATAAATTCATAAGCATTATTTTTGTAAGGTTCAGCATAAATTAGTCCCTTTGCCCTAAGTAATGATGGAATTCATTAAAGTTTGGGATATACATGATTTCTTCTTATGGCCATTGTGGTTCTTTATTAACCAATGATTATCTTAGCTGTTACCAGGTTTCTGTTTTGTTTTTGCAAAATCTCACTGTCTAAATAGGTCACTTCTAGGTAATGGAACCAGGTAAGTAAGTTTCATCTTTAAGGTGACAACAATCAAGTGATGATGTCTCTAGGGTTAAGAAACTTATTGTTGCTACTCATTAACATTGAAACACACAAAATCTAGAGGTTGCAAGAGATAAAGCAGTTCAAGACAAATAACAGTTGTAAAATTTCTATTTAAAAGTCTCTCTTGTGCTGTACTAGCCTTGATAGAAAAGGAATGCTTTCATTGCCAAACCTTATTGAGAAGCCTTCTCCAGTAATCTTGAGTTTTATACATTAGGCTTGGTATGAAACTGCTAATAGCAAATATTAAAAATATAGTTCTTAGTATATAAGGAGATAAAATTGGTTGTGTTCTAAATAAATATTCTGCATATTTTAGAAATTTGAATGAAAATTACATTTTTTGACAGAATAATTATAATAGTTACAATGACAATAATATATATATAACATATATGTTATAGTTTGAATTAATGTTAACATTCAATATTTCATTAATAATTTTCAATTCCTTCAGTAGATAAAGTTTTAAAGTGTTCTGTTTTCTCTTTTGAAGTACACATGACTATATATATCTTCTCATAATCACTATTTTTTAAGAATTGTGACCTTGGGCTGGAGATTTAGCTCAGTGGTTCCAGTGCCTGCCTCGCAAGCACAAGGTCCTGAGTTTGATCCCGGTAACCACATACAATGCTGGGCATGGTGACTCACGCCCACCAGCAATCAATATGGCATACCACAGTGCAGGGCGTGCTGGTTCACGCCTGTAATCCCTGCACTCAGGAAGCACAGACAGGAGGATTGCTGAGTTCCAGGCTTGCCTGGGCTACATAGTGAGCTCAGGGCCAGCCTGAACTACAAAGTGAGACCCTGTCTCAAAAAAAAAAAAAAAAAAGAATTGTGATCTTTCATGACATTATGATATTTATTTGCATTCCATATCTTCTCATATATCTCTCAACTCATAATTTTGAAATAAAAATACTTCTAACTTATTCAGAGGAAAAAGAGAAAATTATAGTGATAATTTGAAATGTGTCTTAATTCAAACTACTATGATGAAGTATTAAGGCTGGGGATTTAGCTCAGTTGTTCCAGCATCTGCCTTGCAAGCTCAAAGTCCCTGGTTCAATACAACAGTATAGGGCATGGTGACTCACACCCACCAGCAATCAGTACCAAACACCACAGTGCCAGATGTGGTGGCTCATGCCTATGATCCCAGCACTAAGGAGGCAGAGGCAGGAGGATTGCTGAGTTCCAGGCTTGCCTGGGCTACAGAGTGTGCTCAGGGCCAGCCTGAATTTACAAAGCAAGACCCTGTCTTAAAAAAAAAGTAGTATAGATTAGAGGCTTTATAAACAACAGAAACTTATTTGGCACAGCTGTGCAAGGAAGAAGACACAGATCCAAGTACCAGAGTTATCCAGGCCTGCGAGAAGCTCTTCCTGGTTGCCAATTGCCATCTTTTTCTTTTGTACTTAGCTGGCAGAAAACAGAACTTTCACTGATCCTTCTTCTAAAAGCTATCATCCCATTCATAAGAGCTCTACTCACATGGTATAATCACCTCCCTCAATCTTTATCGTATTTTTGCATATATGAGAAAGATTTCAGCATTTAAATTTGAGCCCATGACTGTATGAATAACCTATTGAAATTAACATTTTTAAAATTAAGACTTACAAAGTGTTACTTAATACAGTGAGGCTCCAGGAAAATCATAATGCTTATAAGATTACTCAAATTCTAATTTTTACCCACACCCCTACCCACCCCACAACCCCTCACCCCCTATATACATGTGTTTTCTTTATCTCGTGTCATTTACTGGTACAAATTCCCCAGTGTTGAGTGTGATTGTGAGCTGTATATAAAATGTTCCAATAAAAAATTCAATTTAAAAAGATTACTCAAATTGAGGAAGGAATTCTTCTTTTTGAGGAGTGGATAATGCATTTTTGTATTGCTTGGGATATACCTTCAGTGATACTTCCCAGGAATAATTTATGACAAGTAGAAATGCATAAATTTTCACATTTTGTTTTTGCATTCTACAAACCAAAGATAAATGACAGAAACATTATACATTAATTTAATAGTTAATGGCTTCAATATATAAAAAATAAATATGCTACTATGTAAGAATAGAAAAAAATGTTTATTTTTGTATATTCTTTGGTATCAGGATGATGGCCTGAAATATTTTTTTAATTGAATTCTTTATTGGTACAATTTATATACATCTCAAAATCACATATAACTGGGAAATTTATACCAGTATATGCCACAAGTTAATTCTCATTTTTACCCATATCCCTACCCACTCCCCCCTCCTCCCCCCTTATACATGCTCTTTTATTTTCTTTCTGTATCATATTTATTCCTTCCCCTCATCATATTCCCACACCAAGTTTCCTATAGAAATATTCCACTCTATAATATTTTGCAAAATAATTTGAAACTGCTTGGTATATGATCTAAAAATACACTAAGGTTCTACTCTATCAAGGACAGCATAAAGATTTACTGATCCTACTAAGCACTTTAGCCTTCTAACCTAAACTCTACTTGAATTGATGTAACAGAACACAGCAGGTTGTCCGTGACAGCAGCCAGATTACTAAAGTGAAGGAAAGCTTGTACCTGACAACAGAGGGAACGATAACAGCATGGTCATTCGTGGCCCTTACAGTGTATTCTTAGGAAGAAGAAATCTTTGATATTTGCTGGAGAGAATTTCTTTGCTAGATTTTGTTTGTTTCTGGAAATTCTCATTTACACATTACCCTTTATGATGGTGTCTGGGAGATCACAACACTGGAGAACACGACCATTAAGACTGCTATGTTAAGCCTCACTTTCTCCTAGTGCAAATTCTGACTGTGAGCCTTGGTTTGGGAGTTGAGTAATCAACCAGCGTTTATTTGTCAGACTCGGAGTCTCTCCCCCACTCATTTTTTTTTTTTTTTGAGACAGGGTCTAGCTTTGTAGTTCAGGCTGGCTCTGAGCTCACTATGGAGCCCAGGCAAACCTGGAACTCAGCAATCCTCCTGCCTCTGCCTCCCCAGTGCTGGGATGACAGGCGTGAGCCACCACACCCAGCATTGTATGTGGTTACCGGGATGGAACTCAGGGCCTTTCACTTGTGAGGCAGGCGCTGGAACCACTGAGCTAAATTTCCAGTCCATTTCCCCCCAGATTTTTAAATCTAGGTTTTTAGAGACTTGTATGTTTGTTAGAAACAAAAGGTAGCAAGATGCCATCTAATTACTGTTGTGGGAGTCTAGATTCGTGCCTGTGAAGTCGGTAGGCTGAGTAAGCAGCCAGGACCTATGTAAACTGTCCGCACCTCTGAAGTCAAAAGTGGAAATAGTGTTTTCAAACAGAAAGGGAATCAACAGATGGAAAGAGCAGGGAGGACAAGGAAGAGGAAAGGATGGGAAAAAAACTACAATGTGTCATGCACGTTACCTACCTTGATTGTAAATGTAATTTTTAGGTACTGCCAACATATCTCAATCTATATAAAAAGAATTTCTCTTCATCCAACATATTGCTAAAGTATTCCCTGCCAGCAGTTTGTATTTTATACACAATATATATTTTTTTCCTGTCTGCTTTTTCTCTTTGAATTAGGTCAAAACACATAAAAAAGGTTGTGAATCTGTAGGTGAGAAGTAGTTTTATGTTTCCCTTGGTCTCTAATCTTGTTGGCTGCTAAACCTTTTATATGTGAGGCAAGGAATCCACAGTTGTTTAGAAGTTTGATCTTTCTTTTTGCAGCCCACAGGTAAAAAGGATTTCTTTTAGCAAAGATTTAGATTTTTACCCCATATTTTCAGATGAGCTGTCCAGGAAATTTTATAGCTTTAAGGATTTTCTTGAAGGCTGCATCCCATTTAAACATTATATAACATTTTCCTGCCTCAACCCTACTTGTGGAGGTTAAAGATCTCAGTCCCAAAATATAGCTTTATCACAGATTTATGATTATTTCACTAACACTAGGATTCTCAGTTCCCATTTGTGGGGACCCTTGTGAGGGCAGAAGTTGAGAAACATGGAGGATTCTTTACATTCACTGTTCTGTCTCTTTAGTGAACTGAATTTTAAGATCTGTTAAAGTCAATACTTTTTTATTTATATGAAACTTGAATTATTTCACATGCTTTTGCTTCCAGGCAATGAACAGCTCATAGAGAATCCTGACGGAAGTGGCTGATGTTATATTTCCAGCCCAGATCATCATTGTCTAAGAAAATGGAGTTTACTTGTAGACTTAGCAAAATTTCATGGGTTAGAGCTTGGAATGTGAGTAGAGTCAGTTTTCAAATGGAATCCCAATAAAATTAGTAATAATAATAATAAAAGGTTTTAAATTCAACCAGCAGATACACATTAGTAGCTCTATAAGTAGTTTGGAATCTTATAGAAATTTTAAAATATTATGTAAACCTTTTCCCTGGAGGGAATTCAGATGACATTCTATAACTTCTACTAAAATTTAACTCACCATGGAAACTAAAGGAACAATAAGTAGCTCTGGTAAGAAAAGTTTTTAAATACTGTGTAGCTGCTACCCCCAAAATACAATAAAATGTCAAACAAATTACCTATGGGCCAGGGAAATTAAAAAGTCAATTAGTTTGTTTTGTTTTCCTTCTGTGTAAAACTCTTTTAACTGTAGACTAAATTCATTTGTAACACAAGCCAAACAACAAGTCTTGGACTAAATGAGCTTAAAGTGTCTAATGACCCATTAGAGGACGATCTATGGAAGAATGGTTATTCTTAAAGAGGTCAGTAAATTGTCCTGGCTGCAACTATAATACAGCAACATATCTGAGAGAAAACACTGGTTCTGAACATAGATGGGTTCTAAACTCTTCTTGTTTTCCAGTATAAAAAGTAGTGTGAGTTAAAGTACAGTGAATTATGTAGAGATTAAAAGTAGGAAAGTAGTGTTTTAAAGATCAAAGGGTGAGACAAATAAATTAGTTTAGCAACCAACATCTTAATGGCCTAATACATGGCCTTTAAAACCTAAGAATAGTTCACTCTAATTTTAAAGTCCTTTTCTGTTAATTCTGATTTTAAAAAGGTTAATGGTTTAATTAATTAATGCCTTTTCCTATGGCTTTTTTTTTTGCTTTCATTTTTTAAAAACTTCACATAAAGATGCTTTCGGCCTACTTATTCTCATTAACTTCAGTAGTAGTGGAAGGGAGCAAATAACTTTCTGACAAAGTCATATTTAAAAATTTCACATGATTCAGAATTTCAAGATATCACATAGTCACTACTTTTATAACAGTATTAAATAGATCAGTCACTTCACTAGTCTAAGTTTCAGTTAATGACACATTCATGGCTAAACTACTGTATTGCATTCATAATTTATTCTTTACTTCAGTATAATATGTATCTATATATTATACTATATATACTATATCTCTATATATAGATCTATTTATTTATTTATTTATTTATTTATTTATTTATTTATTTATTTATTTATTTATTTATTTATTTAAAAAACACAATTTCTGGCATTTTTACATTTCTAGTTCATACCCTAGGGGGAGCCAAAAGATAGCCTCTGAAATTGCAGTCCAGAATGTTCCTTGTGATATACTTCTCTGTTCCCTAGAAAAATCAATGAAAAAAATGTTTGTTTTGTCGTATAAGTTCTATTTGTTTCCTGGGCTCAGTAGTGTCTTTCAAGTAGGTTACTTCTAGAGATCATAATTAATCTTCAGAAATCAAGAGTGGGTTCTTCAACATCACTATTCTTTTAACTCTTTTTTGTTTGTTTGTTTGTTTTTTGTTTTTTTGAGACAGGTCTCACTTTGTAGTTCAGGTTGCCCCTGAGCTCACTATGTAGCCCAGGCAAGCCTGGAACTCAGCAATCCTCCTGCCTCTGCCTCCCGAGTGCGGGGATTACAGGAGTGAGCCACCACACCCAGCTACTTTAATTTTTTATTGTTGGTGCTTACTTATTTTGTCAATCAAGAGAATTTATTAAACTTATACTGTTTAGCAAAGTCTAAATTAAGTACTGAAAATATGTTGACATCCTAAAAAGCATGTATTACTCATTTTACTTTCTGAAGGCATTATTGACCTTACATATACTGGCAGCACGTCAAAAGCCTTTATGCCATGTGTAATTGATTTGATATCCATGAAACTTTTGCAGATTTAATATTTCATCAATTGCTCAGGAAGTCTTATGGAAGTTTTAATGTATCCCCTAATTTTCATTTGTGTAAATTTGATTAATTAAACATAGATTTATACACCTGCCTAAAGATGAGGGGTAGCTATTTGTCATCCAAAGTAAACTATTTTTTCTTGGTTTCTATAAGAGATATAATTCAGAAAATCAATGATCATATACTTCTTTGGGCATATAGTCTAGAAAAGCAAAGGAAATAGTAGAAGAAAAGTAGATATGTAGATAGGGAAACAAGAGACAGAAAACAAGTTCTTAGTCTTGAAATTATTGCTCAGGCTTAGTGGTCTGTATTCCTGCCCTATGTTCTATAAGATTTTATCATATCTTTATAAAAATTTTGGATTTTTCTCTTCAAAAAGCATCTATGTGTTACTCTGAGACAATCGTACATTGCAAATTAGTGTGGGGTCATTACCTTCACATCATGGAAAGTTCTCTTTTAAAGTAGATTAATAACATCTTAACAGAATTTAATGTCTGTCCTGTATATATTCATCTGATCAGAAAACTGTGTTGTAAAAGTAGTCATAGATGATTTATTCTAAATTTAGTGTGGAAGTTATGGCTTATAGGAAGATAGTTTAAGTTTAAAACTTTAGTATGATCCATATTCTTTGTAATAGCTCCATGTTAAATATTTCAAGATGTAAGTCTCTTGAAATCTTAAATGAAATGAATATCTAATGTAATGTGGAAATTTTATTAACAGTGGAAAGGCCATTAAAAAACATAAGAAGAGGTCCGGAGGGTTAGCTCAGTGGTTCTGGCGCCTGCCTCACAAGTGCAAGGTCATGAGTTCTATCCCGGGTAACCACATACAATGCTGGGCGTGGTGACTCACGCCCACCAGCAATCAATACCACATACCACAGTGCCGAGTGTGGTGGCTCACGCCTGTAATCCCAGCACTCGAGAGGCAGAGACAGGAGGATTGCTGAGTTCGAGGCTTGCCTGGGCCACATAGTGAGCTCAAAGCCAGCCTGAACTACAAAGTGAGACTCTGTCTCAAAAAAAAAAAAAAATATATAAGAAAAAATAATCTTGTTTTAATCATGTATATATGCTCTTTGTTTATTCATTCTTGTTTTCTGATTGTTAACCATATCCTGTAGGAAGCATTCTCTGAACGATTCAATCCTTCAAAGATTTCAGAACAATACATAGGCAATTCCCGTGTGTATAAGTGCTGTAGCAAAATCAATTCTCAGAAAGTTACCAGTTCAGTCACATAGGGTTCGAAAACGTTTAGACAAAAGGTAATGGGTATTTCATCTCCTATGGGTCAAGTTTGGAGGTCAGTTCTATGAAAAACTGTAGGAGGCACATTGACCACATTTTGTTTTCTCTTCTAACGTTCAAAAGCAAGTATAGGAGCGACTTACATAATAGACTTTGTTCCTAGTTATTTGATTTGGGTTCCTGCTGTGAAGTGCACTAACTGTGCACTGGTGCAGAGAAATTGAGCATGAGGCTGTGGTCAGACCTGACCACAGAAAACCTATAGGGGATAGAGAGGAGAGACTTTGCGTCACTGTAGCATGAATATCAATAAGGAAATAAGTAGAGCAAACACTCCGAGGCGTGTAATCCTAATGTTAAGACTGGTACATCTGGCCCTGAAAAGGCCTATTTTCAGGTATTATAGAAAAACCTGTTCAGGTGTGTGGACATTAGTCCACAGAGTTTCTGAATTTGTGGAGTAAGACCACTATGACCACCATGGTTTGCATGCAGCACAGTAAAGACAGAGAGCGAATGTAGCCAGACTCGTCCACTTAGGTGTTGGCTTTTGTGACTTTGCTGTGGTTATTAGTTCCTTTAATGTAAAGCAACATAAAAACTTGAAACAAATCCAAATTGTCAGCTTCTTGTTATACACCACCACGCTTATCTCACCATGTACAAGAGTCAATTTGATTCTCTTTTTCTTTTGGTTGCAAACACACAGATACACTCACACAAGGTCTTATGTCTGTGGGAAGAGATAAAGTTGCACATGTGCTGTATACATTTTAATCCCTCTCTATGGGTAGAAAGAGAGTAGGTTTCACTACGTCCTTAAAGGCATAAGTAATAGTTAACTGGAAGTCAATTTGAATAAGAAACGCCCAGGTGAGGCTTTCTCCTGGCTCTAGGTGTGTCTGGATGACCTAGGGTGGATGGCACCAACAAATAGGCTTGTAGCCTGGGTGGAACAAAAAGGCCATAGATAAGGAAGTTTTGCTTTAGTTTCTTTGGAAAGGTTCAGTCTTGGACAACAGTTTTAGACACTGGTCTCCAGGTTTCCAGCTCACACTGTTTATTCCTCCAGTGTAGATCCCGGGGCATCTTTAAGATTTTGAGTGTGTGTGTGTGTGTGTGTGTGTGTGTGTGTGTGTGTGTGTGTGGCAGATGCTGTAGGGCTGAACTACATCCCTGGCTGAACTAGGTGCAACTTTTTTTTCCAATACCAGGAGTCAAACTCAAGACCTTAGGTTCACCAGGCAGGCGTAGCACCACTGAGCTACACCCTACATGCTCAGGTGCTGCAGCTTCTTGGTAGATACTCTCCTAGGGCTCTGCATTGCACCCCAGGCCTTTGAGTGTCACTGGATTCTTCAGATTGCAAGTACACAAGTGGCCTCTTTACATTTTTCTACACCTGACTCTATAGGCAGATATATCTATAGCTATATCAATACACACACACACACACACACATACACATACAGAATCACAAATAGTATCATGCTTTTTTTTTTTTTTTTTAAACAGGGTCTCACTTTGCAGTTCAAACTGGCCCTGAGCTCACTACATAGTCCAGGCAAGCCTCAAACTCAGCAATCCTCCTGCCTCTGCCTCCTGAGTGCTGGGATTATAGGCGTGAGCCACCACACCTGGCACTGTGGTATGTGGTACTGATTGCTGGTGGGCATGAGTCACCACACCCGGTATTGTATATGGTTACCGGGGGTCCAACCAGGGACCTTGCAATCACTAGACAGGTTCTGGAGCCACTGAGCTAAATCTCTGGCCTCCAGTGTCATGCTTTTTCAACAAATGGTGTTACTTTTGTATGAAGGACCCTAAAGGATGTTGGATATCACAGAAAATCCACCTGTACTGGTTGCACTTAGAGAAAAAATTGAAAATGAACATATAGCAATCTCAATGATCAAGGTTACCCAAGTCCCAGCTGCAGTACTAACTTTGTCTGGGAGCTAACTGCCATCACACTGAGGAACGCTTGTAATTATAGAAGCCAAACATAACATATTAATCTCATGATTTCTCAATAAATTTTGGACTTCAATGTTTATACAGTTTCACTTTTAGAAATTATAATATTTGTATATAAGGAAGAAACTACAGCATTCTGAATAGATTTTATGGGTATAAGTCCCAGAATCCAAAGTAAAGGTAAGCAATCAAAGATGAATTAAGATATATTCATTCTATAATATTAGTATAACCTTATAAAGAAAAGTCAAGTCTAATATACTTATGTGGAGTATATGGTTAATTGTGATATCTCAGTGTAACTGGATTAAGAATCAAACTGGGGATTAGCAAGTTACATACGACTGCTTGAGGAGCCATGACTTCGGTATTATGCATGGTCCTTGATCCTAGCTCTCTGGCAGTGTTTCCCTGCTCTAATTTGTGGATGCCGTGAAGGAAGCTTCTTCACTCCACCAAGTCCTTCTACCACGATGCTGTTCATTGGAACCAGCTGACCCTTGGCTAATCCTCTAAAATTGTGAAGCAAATTAAAGTTCTCCTACTTAAAGTATTGGATCTCAATATTTTGTATTTCAGTGATTAGAAAACAGGCTAATACACATAGTAATCCATATATTATTCAATTATGTGATAGGAACACCCATCAAGACATGCAGATATGTGTAGTTTTTAAATTTGTGTGTATGTGCACAACCTATACAAGTAGCCAGTCAACAACTGAGAGGAAAGTAGAGGTCAATTGCTAAGGCAGATGTAAAATAAAAATGTGACTTGGATGGAGAAAGGAAAGAGATCTGGTTTCAGCAAGTGAGAGATGGCAATATGTATCTTGGGGAAATATATTTTATTTAGGCTACAATGAAAAAAATCTGCATTTGGGGAATAATATCTATTTTAAGTAAAATGTGTGTACATTTTTTAAAAAATCATGATACTACTGCTACAAATCAAAATTAAATTTAGCAATGTTTTAACTGTCCATTTCACCCTTATCCCTTAAGATAATCTTTACTAGTTTATCCATATTTTAATATGCATTTCAGTTTTGTTATTAGTTCTGGACATCATATCATATTTATCTTGTAGTGCATGAAAGTTTTAACTCCCTTAACACTTTTGTACTTACATTTCATTTTTCTTTCCTCTTTCTCTCTCCAAATGAATCAGATACACTTGTGACATTTTTTTACACCTCTAGGTCAAAATCTCAGTGAGATGATAGAAACAGGATTCAAATAACTTTTGGGGAAAAAGAGGATTATTATTTTCCTCTCCCTTAACAGCTTATGAGGGACTAGGTCAGTCCCTCCTCAATACTTAGTACAATTGTCAGAGTAAAAGTGTCAGCACAGAATAAATGGGCAGAAGGAGCATTTGAATAAAGTGTAGCATTTCCTTCAACCCCCTGAGACAGACGGAGGACCAGAACCATAGAGAATGCTGTACACAGGGACCCAGAAGTTTTCATCAGCGAGGCGATCAGTAGCAGTGGAGCAAAGCGCTTCAGACTGAATGAACCTCACTGGGCGGGGGAAGGGGTTCTGGCTGCCGTGTAGCTCTGTGGACCTTCAGCAGAGTTCCGTCGTCTCTCTGCCCTGAAGGAGGAGTCCCACATCAGGTGACCCAGATACCTCACCTTTTTTCCACATTTTGACTAAACTTCAAGCCTGAAGACTTCAAAGTCTTCTTTTGTCTTGGGGTGTTTTCTTTAGAAAACATGTAGTTGTCAACTGTGATTTTCTTGGAGATACCAAGTCACCAGCTAGTTTTACAATCTAGGGATGAGTTTCAGTAACCTGGAAGCCATCCTCTAAAAACATGATTTGCCTGGAAAAGTTTTGCCTCTATAGTCAATGATGGGAAGTGCAGGCAGGACTCTGACTTTGATAAAGGCTAATTAGTAAATATAAGTAACCTGCTCATACAGAGAAATCTCATCCTGTTTCCCCCAGTGTTTTCCTACTGACAGCTTGAAAAGCATCTTGCTTCTTGTTTCAGTCCTGCAAGTTCAGAAGGTCTCTTCTTTTACAGTGGTTTCACCTCTCTTTGTGATTGGCTTGGTAAAGTGTCTTTTCAAGTTTAATTACTACCAATGCAGTTTTCTTTTTTGCGGTACCAGGAATCACACTCGGGCCCTTGTGCCTCCAAGGTAGGCGCGGAACCACTCGAGCTAAATCCCCGGCTCGCAAGTGTGGTTTCCTTTGACAGAGGTCAATGCATCAGTACAATTTTAGCACAGGATTTCCAGAGGTGAGAGCCTGTGGAGGTACCAGATAAACTGAACAAGAGCAGAGGAGCTGCACACATGGAAATGGGACTTTCTTCCGATCATCATTGGCTACCTTGCACTTTTCACTCCGCAAACACAAGTATTTTGACTAGAGGGAGAAAATGGAAATAAATGAATCTTCATCCCTGGAGAATGTGAGTTTACAAAGTTAGTTTTATTTTATTTTATTTTTTTATTTTTTTATTATTTTTTTTTTTTAGCTTTTTGGAGACAGGGTCTCGCTTTGTAGTTCAGGCTGGCCCTGAGCTCACTATGGTGCCCAGGCAAGCTGCCACGAACTCAGCAATCCTCCCATCTCTGCCTCCCGAGTGCTGAGATTACAGGCGTGAGCCACCACGCCCAGCATTATATGTGGTTACCGGGGATCAAACTCAGGTCCTTGCACTTGCAAGGCAGGCGCCGGAACCACTGAGCTAACCCTCCGGCCCAGTTTTATTTTATTGAAGTGTACTCTTGGACTGATCTCCAGCTTTTCCTTTACACACTCTCATTTCAAAAGTTAGACAAAGTTATTAGATGTGAAGGACAGAGGACAAACTATGTAAAATAATGAATCTCTGTGTATAAATTCACAAAATTGTTGGTTAATCGGCCCATTATAATCTTAACATTTAAAGTGAAATGGAGCATTGAGCACAGAAGGTGAAAATGTTTAATTTTTTAAAATAGATTTTATGATTGGGCTCATAGTTAATATTCTGAATAAATTTCTTGGAGTATTAAAATGACATAAGTGTTTATTGATTAAATACAAAGGGGTGTTGCCTTTATGGACCTCACAGAATACTTCCAATAATGATTTTCCCATAGCCGTACTGAGAACTGTAATGGATGTGTAATAAAGTTAACAGGTCATGATATTACTATTTTTATTATTGACAATCTTACTAGAACTTTAAAAATCACATTATTAAATAATTCTTCAAGAAGTTAATTTAATGGCTAGAGATTCAAATTAGAAACTGTCTGGCAATTTTTCTTAGATTTAATTTAGGTTTTTTTTCCCCTCTTAATCATGATAGAAACTTGTGGTATGAATTAGAGCATTCATTAACAAAGATATCTGGTAATACCCATTCAAAGGAACTATGTAGTTTCTTTACAGTTGATTTTCAGGACAGAAAAAAAATGCACATGATTAGGCTCCAAACACAGGTTTTAGAACTGATGCGATGTGTTTGCTTTAGGCAGAAATACCAATGAAATCATTTTAGAGGAGGTAATTTGTTGGTTGAATTATAAAGATAGAAAAGTGCTGTGGTGAGCGGGCCTGTTATTGAGCATTCTTTAATCAGTGTGAGTTAGCACTGTGTGAGGTAAGATAAAGATGAAATTTCACTTTTTTTTTTCTTAGTTTTTTGAGGTAAGGTCTTGGTTTGTAGTTGAGGCTGGCCTTGAACTCACTATGCAGCAATCCTCTTGCCTCTGCCTCCCAAGTGCTGGGATTATAGGCATGTGCTACCATGCCTGGCAGAAATTTCACTCCTTTGCATGTAGTTAATTTTTTCAAAAATATTTATTGAAGAAATTGTCCTTTTTCCAATGTGAGTTCTTAATACTTTTGTCAAAGAATAATTCATTGATGGTATATGGAGATAGATTAGATAGATAGATATGCATATCTCCACTGCATATCTATGGCTTTTCTATTTTTCTATTGGTTTATATGTCTGTTTTTACACTAAAACATATTATTTTGACCACCATATTTTTGTAGTACATTTTGAAATTCAAATATCTCTAGCTTTGTACTTCTTGTACGATATTAAAGTAGCTATTTCTGATTTTTATAATTCAGCATGAATTTTAGGACATTTTAAATCTTTCTGTGAAAAATATACTTGAATTTTATAAGAATTACAATGAATCACTTCTTACAGTACAACATGTTAACAATGTTAACATTTAATATCCAGCATGAGAGGAAAGTATAGAGTTCCTACAAGTATAGCGTATGAATGTTGAAATTGATTTACATTAATTTTTATTTCAACATAATATATAAGGCACAGAGAGGTACACAAAATGCATCTTGATGAGGAAGCTTGACTTCATTCAGCAAGAAGTGAATACTGTATAAAGTATCACAGATAAATAGATATCCCATATCTATCAGTTTATGTCTTCTGTGTATATCTCCTCACACATTCACCAGTATACATATATCTTATAGTCTAAAGTTAGCATCCAAAATCCTAAATCCTTTCCTAATGTTATTGATGATAAGGAGCTAAATGGGCTTGTACAATTATTGCCCTCCTGGTGGTAGCTCATCTAAAAACGCCTTAACTGATAAGGGTAAAATGGAAGAAAGGAAAGCCATGATGAAAGCCAAAATATTTTTATGGTTGTGATGTCATCCTTACAATGAAAGAAAGCTTACTACATCCATTTTAACAATTTCCTACATCCTGCAACATTATTCGTAAGATGGCTTATAGAAATACCTTCATTTTCCTTCTGATTCATTCATCTTAGATGTTGCTCATTATTCTATCTCAAATACTCTGAAGAGATTCCAATGCTTAAGATGATTTGTTAAATGTAATTGAATTTCACATCATGTTAGTTTCCTGGCAGAGCAAATGGATATGAGGAAAGGTGACAGAGAGAACAAAAATTGAAGTTTTCTATTTTGATAACTTTAACACATTTATTTTATATTGTGACTAACACATATAGCTTGCTGACTTTATGGATTAAAAAGATGTTTGCTGACTGCATATATTTTAAATATCTTCCAAAGATGCTTTAAATCTGTTTATAGGATTCTTTGTTTCATAAAGCTTTTTCATTATTTTATATTTGTATCTTTAGTCATTTCATCAAGTTTACTGAGTACAACTTGTAAGTCAGTAAATTCCTCATTGTATATCAATCAATATTTTTAGCAAAATATTGCATCAGACAACCACTATTACAGTAAATTTTATAGCAGTTGACTTGTAAATAAAATGGCCGTGGCAACATTTCCAGATAATACTTCCCCACCTCCAGCATATGCTACAGATAGACACAGTTTCTTTGACATGCATTTGCCACTACTAAAACTACATTCAAGTGATTAGAACATCCTCCACTTTTATAATCTTTTGGCAGTTATCTTTGAAGTAGGGTATCACTTTTTTATTTATTTATCATGGAAAATAATGTTCCACTGTACAGATGAAAACCATTTATTTTTACCCCCTTTTCAGTTGTTGGATTATTTTAAATTTGTAGCTATAATGAGAGTGTTGTCAAGAGAATTCACATATGCCTCTTTGTTGTTGAGTAGATACATGATTTTTCTTAGGTAAATAGACGAGAGTGTAATCGTTTATAGCCTAAATTTATGCTTGGTTTTAAAAAAAAATAGCAGGTTTCAAGGTTTCAGAAGTGATTCTCTTGTTTACACTCCCTAGCAATGGATGGGGATTTCTGTTTCTTCAAAGCTGTGCAAAATCTGCTACTGTCTGTGTTAGATTTTGACTATTATGATGTGCTTACATTGTGATCTACAGTAGTTGTAATTTTCTAAAAGACTAAGGATGTTGTATGCTCATTGGCGATGTACATATGAGTGGAATTTGCATACATATCTCTTGCCTTTTCAATGGAATTGTTTGCCTTTTAATTGAATTACATGCTACTTTTGTTACTTTTATATTCCAAATACAATTTGTCAAACAATGTATTAGTTAAGAATATTTCAGTTTGTGTTTGGGTTTGGTCTCTGGTGGGTTTTATTTTTGTTGTTGTTTTGTTTTTTGTTCATTCATTTGTCTTTCTGAGACAGAATATCCCTGAATAGTTCAGACTGGCCTGAACTCACTATGTAGCTAGCCAGTGGCCTTGAATTTGCAGTGATCTTATTGCCTCAGCCTCCCCAGTTCTGGGATTACAGGCATGCATCACCACACCTAACTCTCCTTTCTAAAAATATTCTTTTAAAGGAAATTTATAAGATTTTAATGAAATACTTTTAAAAATTTTATGAAGTAGATATTTTGTTGGTAGTGTTTTTTTATCAAATTACATAAAAGATTATTGAATTCACAGATTTTTCTCATGGATACTTTGAGTTGTTATTTTATACATGCCCTAAATCATTTCTTTCTCCCTTCTTTTTTGCATACATATATTCAAATTTTCCAGTTTCATTTGTCCAAAAGAATACTTTTTCATTATTTTCTATTGAAATTTTTTAGTTTTTAAAATGAACTGCCCTGAAAATATGAAGATTCATTTAGCTCCCAATTTTATTTCATTGACCTACATTTCCATTTTTGTGGCATTAAGTTTGGAAATTCAGTTAAGTTTTACTTTAGAAAACTTTTGGCTGTTCTGTATTCCTTGTTTTTTCCATGCAAGAAGCAGCATATATTGTAAAGTTGAACTATTTTTAGAGCAGCTATAGTTTCATTGCAAACTTGAGGCATAAATATAGAGATTTTTCATATACTTTTTCCCTTGCATGCATGTTAGAGCTTCCATCATTTTCAACATGTCCACTTACATTGTTAGCTTTGTTAATGTTTATATACCTTCACTGACAGAATTATCACCTGAAGTCCTAGTTCACATTAGAGTTACTCTTGGTGTTGTACATCTCTAGTTTTTACTAAATTTATAATAAATGTCCATAATTCTGGTATATAGAATGCCATAATATTTTTGCCATCTTAATAAGTGTCACTAATAACTTATTTTACCTACATAAATTTTAATTCATCTTACTAATATAAATATCAGCAATAACAACAAAAATAGGCTCTAACTGAAATGTGCCAAATGAAATGATTAGTTGAGAATTATTAATATAGAAATGTTGTTTTAAATTCATGAATATGAATTATTCTTTCATTAATTTAAATCATTTTCAAATTCTATCAGCAATATTTTGTAGTTTTCATATAGAGTTCTTGTAATGACTTTGGTTAAATTTTATTTTGAAATGCATTATTATTACTGAAGTGATTTAAAACTATCAATTTGCTCACTTGTAGCACTTAGGTTGAAATTCAGTGTTAGTCATATGTTCTGAAACACTGGTAGCATCTTTTATTTAAGTGTGTACATTTGTATGAATCTGTGCACAGGTGTGTGAACCTTTTCAAACTTGTTAAATAGAAAAACAAGTCTGACGTAAATACATAGGGACTTTATTTATACATATTATCTCAGTGTGTTTTTAGATTATGTATTGTTTCTTTTTTCATTTAGTAGAAACTTTAGTACGGTACTAAATAAAGATAAAACATTTAAGAAAAGTGAAGATATGGGTAAATTGCAGAGGATGCACAGGAAATTTGTATATTAAATCATGTTTGTTGCTTTGGATTTTTTAAAAAAGCCATTACAGAGGATAAAATATGTGCTTTAGAAAAGAAATAGCAAGTATTAGAATTAGTTCCTGACAAACGGTTTTTGGATAGATTTAGAAATCTGTCTTATGAATTACTTATAGGAAGTAAATTAATGTATCATGAGGGAGTATCTTAAAGAACTATAGCAACAAAAATGAAATTAAATGACTACCATTTTAATCCACATTTAATTTAAAATGAGTCTTTGAAGTGATTTCTAAAATTAGCAAACAATAAAGACTTTTAATCTAGATGTATATTCAGTAAAACCCTTCACAAGTATCTTTTACAGTTCTACTTTTGTACACACTTATGTTCAAGTAGGGGGATATTAATGGGTTAGACAGGATTCTCGGGGCTGGGATGTAGCTCCGTGGCATGGTGCCTGCCTGGCAGGTGCAAGGTCCTGAGTTCAATCCCTGGTGCCAAGATAGAAACGCCAGAAGAGAAAAGAAAGAAGGAAGGAAGGAAGGAAGGGAGGGAGGGAGGGAGGGAGGGAGGGACGGAGGGAGGGACGGAGAGAGGGAGGGAGGAAGGAAACAGAGGAAAGAAAAAAGACAGGACTGGCAGAAGGGAAGAGAGTGCGTACTCCGAGGCCCAGCCGGCTGGCCTCTCCGTGCAGCCGCAGCATGGGGAGCGCTCTGACTTCGGCTGCTCGCTCTGCGCATGGTCCTCAGAAAGCAGAGACGCTGCTGGTACTTGGAGAAACTCGAAATGCTGGTCGCACCTGCCTCCAGAGCAGGATGCAGGAATAAGGATGAAATTGCTATTCACATTTGATTGCCACCCATAGAATCTTAAACTGTTAGGTTCATTTTGGAAAAAAAAAAAATTCATGAAAAGTAGAAATAATATGGAGAAAAAGCTTCGTCTAGATTATTTTTAAAAAACAAAGAATTAATCACATGTTTCTTTTTTCCGTGGTAAATCTCTTTTGTAACATATTCTCTGTATTTTTACCATAATTTACTCACCTTTATGAATAGTATCTGTAGTACAATGATATTATTGTAAACTATGATACGTTTGAACTTTGTGATAATGTGGAATGTTATCAGGAAAGTGCTTTAAAATCATAAGCTTCAGTGACTAATGGAAAACAATTGTCTAGCTGGGCAAAAAATGGCTGTATGTTAGGCTATTGCTCAGGTGACTCTTCTTAATACCGGAAAAGCTCCCAACACATGCAGGTGTAAACTTTATCAAGAGTTCCTTAGATCCCATGTGAGGGTTTCAGCACCAAAGCAGCCTTTTTTTTTTCTTTCTTAACTAGCCTATTTTTAAGCAATGACTCAAAAGGTGACTCCTCTGATACACTGCCGTAATTCAGGATTGTTACCATATGCTGTGTGTTGGCCTTGAAAAACACAGTTGGTAGCGTATTTTGAAGTTAATCCAACTGCTTCTCGGTAAGTTCCTTGGGAAATAGATCAACTCTTTCAAAACAAGAACTGGGCTCATGTTTCCTTTGCTGGCAGGACAGCTTTGCCCATCTGAAGACAGTAGTAGCCCAGTGGGTCTCTGATATTCAAAACATTGAGAATCATATTGAGTATTCCACCACCTCAGAACATTTCTGGCAATAAGAATTTTTTCTGATATCATAGTTCAGCTGAAGACAGATTAAGTCTGTAAAACTTTCTTCTTAAACTCAAAGTCTTTCTTATCTTTCAAGGCATCTTGGCATAGCTGGCCAGTCTTGCTCCTGTGTTGCTCTTGCCCCCGAGTGTGTTGTTTCTCATTCCTCATCTCCCTTTTTCAATAGTTCAGCCTCCTGGTTCACGTGGCAGGGAAGAGAGAACGCTTAGGAAGTTTCCTTCTTCACATTTGCTTGGTAGACATCTGCAGTCAGCGGAATCTTTACCTGACTATATTCGTGTCTTACTTTCAGTGTAATGGTAGCCTGAAAGCAGGTAGGTTAAACTCTACCCACCTTCTTTTCATGCTCACAGTGGTGATCAGACAGAAGCTGGCACAATAAAGTTGGTCAATGGGATGTGTTGGTGGTCTTTCAAAATATGTATTTTTAGTTCATTTTATATAGCCATAGTCAATTGATTATATAGCAGCATAAGTGCCAATATTAGGAAATACACTTTAAATATTAAAAATAATAAACAGTTGGCATTGTTTTAGATGTATTTGATCTTTTTAATCATGCCTTCTTTCACACTCCATATATTGCAAAATAATATGTCAACTCTTGGGAAAGCTAACTCTATGTTGTTTAAAAAATGAAAGTTAAGATAGAAAATGTCATTAGTTTGTCAGTTGCAGCCAACTTCCTTTGACCCTTAAAAGGATTTGAAGCCATCCTTTATTGGGTTATGATATCACCAAACAGAACTTATAAATTTATGGACAGTAAAATATATCACCAATTCTGTTTAAATGATGAAATGGAAGTACTAAAATGAAGAAAATAATACCACAAAGTTAAAAAAAAAAGTCATGTTCATAATTAACTTCATTTTTATCTCATGGAAAAACCTTAATTTTAAAGTTCTTTCCCAAGAAAGGTGGGATTACAATTATTGTAGCAGATTGAGTTGCTGTAGTGTGTTCATAGTTATGAAACATACTCTTGTAGCTTTGGGACTTTGAATTGTTCATGATGTGTGGAAAAGCATGAGACACTGTACATATTTACACAGAATGGCCTGCTGTATATGTACACATGGGGCCTGGAAGAACACATTCAGCTATACTGCACATGGTTGTGAATGACTTTATTCTTTGCTTTTTGTGTTCCTTTTTCCTATAATGCAAATGTTAACTTTCAAAAAATAAAAATTATTTTTAAAACTCAAAAAGAGATCACACTCTCTTCTGGACAAAGACCTAGTTTTTTTTTTTTGGTCAAAAACAATTCAAGGAAGTCATCCTAGGTAGATAGTTTTATGACACTAACTAAAGAAGAAAATGTAAAAGTAAATAAATGAATCTAAAAAATAAAGATAATGTTCAATGGTAAGGCAAAAACTGATGTACTAACAGGAACAGTAATAATTCAACCAAAAGACTAAGGAAAAGCATGAATAAAAAAGAAAAGAAAAAGAGTGAATCAAACACAGAGCATTATAAGGGGTGCTAGGAGGTCTTATTCTGAATCAGTGTGCATGGGATGAAGGAACTATCTCTGAAGAGACTCAGGTTGAGACTGTGGTGTGCTACTCTGACACTGTCTGAAGACTGGGTAAGAAAGAGGCTAAAGATGGCTTCCCGAGAGCAGCTTATACAAATTCCTAGATATTTCTTGTTCCTTATAGATCATTATCTAAGTTCCCCCATAGTAGTATCATCAGGTGCAGCCTGCTCCCTCTTCGCATATACACACAGCACCTACTAATTCCTGCTATTTGATTAGCATATTTCCTTTGTTGTGTCTTGGTGTAAACATAAGCCCCCTCATGAGATAAGTAAATTGAGTTAATGTCCTGCTTGGCACAAAGTGTGTGTGTGTGTGTGTGTGTGTGTGTGTGTGTGTGTGTGTGTGTGATTGCAATAAAATTTGCTTATGCTCAAAAAGCCTTGGTGCCCTGTGCCTTGATGTCACACGTCTTTACTCAATGAGACCCTCTCCCTTCGGCACCCCCAACAACAGGATCTTCGTTAGGAAACTGAAACCTAGGAAATATTTCAATAATCACCAGCAAAGACTCACTGACCTTTTTGTGTTAACACTTGACTAGGTAGATTTGTAAGATTAATAAAAGAAATTCATCAATTAAATTCTTTAAACATTTCTAAAATTTTGTTTTTATATTTTTTAAAGTAAGCAGGCTAATGATTACATATGCTAACACTGCTGATGCTCTAAAAATAAAAACTACAATTTTATTCCAACTGGTATGATACTAATTAGTAAAAGAAAATTCAGAAAGGTTTTAAAAATTTATCTTTTCTTATATAGTTATTAGCAGAATCTGCTTGATGGATTTGTAACTATTTATTCCAAGTTCAAACAAAAAAATTCTTTATTAAACCCCTCGACACTAGAAAGCTCTACTTTTTGCAATATATTACTATTAATATTCCAAAACAAATTGACTAATCTTATCATTGTCCAAACTTCTACAAGAACAGTGAAACTTCTTCAGAAAGAAAATTATGTATAGTGTAATTCTGAAAAGTTAGAGTCCTTGTAAAGTATTAGATATTGGTTACATACAAGTGATTGGCCACTCTACAGATTTATTATTTTCTACATTCAGAAAATAGAATGACATTTGCATATGGCTGCAAATGCCTGTAGTATTTTGGGGGGGGGGCAGGGTCTCACTTTGTAGTTCAGGCTGGCCCTGAGCTCATTATGTAGTTGAGGCAAGCCTTGAACTCAGCAGTCCTCCTGCCTCTGCCTCCCAAGTGCTGGAATTACAGGCGTGAACCACCATGCCCAGCACTGTGGTATGTGGTATTGATTTCTGGTGGGTGTGAGTCACTACACTCAGCATTGTATGTGGTTACCAGGGCCTTGTGCTTCCGAGGCAGGCGCAGGAACCACTGAGCTAAATCTCTGGCCCATGCCCATAGAATTTTGAGGGTGCTTGCTTGTAGAATTGTAACAGGAATAAATACTAAGGTTAATTATTAGAAAAAGTAAATATTTTTGAAGAAACTGCCATGTGTATATTATTATTTCTTTCTTTTTTTTTGAGACAGGGTCTCACTTTGTAGTTCAGGCTGGCTTTGAGCTCACTAGGTAGCCTAGGCAAGCCTCCTGTCTCTGCCTCCCAAGTGCTGGGATTACAGGCGTGAGCCACCATGCCCGGCCATATGTATATTATTGATCTAGGACAAATTATAAAAGTGAGTATCTACCCCGACATGATCACTGTTTTGATAACTTTTCCCTTTGGTGAGACAAAATACTCCACACTCAAAGTTAAAGGAGGAAAGGTTTACTTCAGTTTAGAATTGGAAGCTTATAAGAAGTTTCAGTCTGTAATTGGCTGGCCCTAAGGCAAGGTAGCATAACAGAAGAGAAATAGTTCATGATGGGCAGAGGGCAGCAAAGCACAAGTCAGCAACAAATGAAAAAGCAAAGCAGCAAGTGACATGCAAAACCAGAAGCTCTCTTTCTGTCTCTTATATTATGTCTAGCTGCATACCCTTAGAGTGGGTAGCACATCTATTCCAGAATTAACAGCCCTAAGTTAATACTACTAATTAGAGAATATTTTCTTTTCTTTTTCTTTTGTTTTATTTATTTTTAGACAAGGTCTCACTGTGTATTTCTACAATAGTTGTAAATTGTGCCTTTGAAAATAATACAATTTTTTTTAGAAATGATATTATAGAGGTACAGGATGCTTTTGTGGTTAAGCAGAATGAACTAATTAGATGACATGAACAAGCTGCAATACAATCATACATTGAAAAGAACTAACCGTAACTTTCAAAGACAAGTCATAACACTTTATTAGAGCCTCACAATGTATTTATAGCTGTTGTCAACTGGTAGCATTATAATGCCAAACAGTATGGTGGAATGACTCCTGTTACTTTTCACAATACCATTTTCATCTGTAGGTGTCACTTACAGATGTACATAAGCAATCTAGTTAGGTAGCACTTTGCACTATTTCTCTATCTGTAAATCATTATATCTATACCTAAATCTGTATCTAAATAAATTACCATTTATAAAGGTAACGTTTGTGAATTTTCCCATTTGCAATACCACAATTCCATAGATTTGTCTTGTACTAGGAATTTATTCTAATGAATCAATTTTATTAGTTTCAGAGAAAAATATGCTTAATGAAATAATGCTGATTTCTATGGCAGTGAAAAGGTATCCATTGCTTGTGATGTCTTCATTTATTATACTTAAAGTAAGTTATTGAAATTTCAATTTTCAAATATGTGCTTCCAAGACATTTTTGTATGTTGTAGAAAAATGCATGATTACAAAAGTCTCATATGATATTGGGGTTGTGGGATAATTCAAATTCATCTATGTATAATAAAGGTAAATTTTGTTTTCTTTATTTTAAACACACATCCAGTTTGTGTTCTTTTGTTACTTGTATTTCAGTGGGATTATATTTAAGATTCCATTTTAAGTTTTGTCTTTCTGACACTTGAGTATTTCTAACATTTAACAGAAAATTCTGTCTTAAATCTGTAGTAGGTAATAGACTGATGTGCTTTATATAGTTCTAGAAATGGAGGCATGAATATCATTTATAAACCAAAAAAAGATAGAAAATCAAAAGCAAAAATACATTCAAGAAAATTTTGGGACATTTTAGAGTGAAAGGGGAATTATAACTTATGAATAGAAATGTAAAATTTTATTCACAATCATTAAAGATATAATATTAGCATGCATAGCACAATAAAGATCACATAAGTTTTCTCTGTAAGAATTATTTGATGCTGGAAATTAGTTGGAGGGTATTGTGAGATAAGCTGAAAACAATATTAATAGGTCGAGGATTAACAGAAATATCTGCCACGATGAGTTTGGGCTTGTGTTAGTGTGGATTCCAGGTACCGTTTACCACTGATAGAATGGGCACCCCTGGCTTTTCTGATGTCCACCATTCAGTCACAGGTAAGCAATACAGGAATTCTGTGATCATTACCATGTTGTTCAACTATAACTCAGTAATTTCAGGTAGTTACTTCCAACCTTCAGAAATAAACCATATTTATATCTTTTAAAAAAGAATTGGATTCAAAAATGAGAGTTTAATCTACTTACTGACAATAAGAGCTAACTAGATTTTGATGGGGTCTTTTAAAAGACTCTCTTTTAAAAAAGGTTTACTGCCTTTTGAGCTTGGGTGAACTTAACAAAATATGTACATATACTTGTAAAGAAAAGGAAAAAGAGCTCACATAGTGTCTTAGAATAAATCTAAGTGCAGATCAAAAAAATAAAACCTAATCAAAGTCTGAGAATAGAAATTTGAACAAGTTAAACAAGCTAGGTACTTATATAAATCTTAGTCTCAGTATTTGAGAAGATAAATTCATTTTTCCATGAGCCAGTTAGGATTCCATATTTTTCGTGACGCACTGAAAAGTCAGTTAACTGACATGTGATTGTTTTGGGGTTATGATGTATAACCACTAATGTTAACAGAATGTATTTCTATTTCATATACATATGGAATGTGTGGCCTGCAAATGTGCTGTATCACAGCAAATGTTTATACATATACACACACACACAATTCATAAGTAGAGAAATCACGAATATTCTTTTTTTGTGGGAAGGAATGGGGTTAATTAGAAGGCAGGGTATTCTAGGTCAAAGGAAAACTGCTCTTTCTTTTTTGGCTGAGTCTTTTCTTTTGCCTGAGCAGTTATATGAACTGGTGTTCCTTCCAAACCACATGTATTCCCAAGGTGTTTTCATTGAAAAACACGAATATATTTTGGAACATAATCACTTTCCTTTCTAGAAGGAAATAACAAACATTGAAGATGTAGCTGGAATGAATACTAAAACAGAGGGTTAAGGCCCATGAATGGTGTGGTTTCTAACAATAGGATGTGGAGCCATGAACCCGGTCGGTTGTTTAGTTCACTTAGTTCCATTCACCAGGGACATCTGCCATGTTTTCTCTCACAGCTGCGAATCCTGGTAAGGATGTCTTGGATCTCCAGACTTTGATTTGTACCAACACATAATGGAGAGAATTATACTATTATACGATTATGTTACTGAGAAATTATTTATAATTTCACATCTGTATATGTATATTTGAACTTTCAGGTGTGGAATTAAAAGAAAAAATTAATACATTTGATTTTCCACCTAATAGCTGTCATATCCATAATTTCAGTCCCACACTATGATAATTCTTTCTTTGGTCGTGTGTGTTTGTGAGTGTGTGAATGTGTGAGTTCCAAAAAAAGTGAGAAAATTTTGCCAAGTTGGAAGTAACTCTGGGGACAGTGGTAGCAAGGGATACAAACTGGGAAGTATTTAGGAAAAGAAACATTGAACATATTTTAAATTTGAAATCCACAAGGGGAAATAGAATGATTAATAGCTTGGAAGACATAGGTTTTACACTTTAGAGGATTACAAAGGTGTGGACAAGTATGTCTTCTGGAAGTAAATTTCAGAACTAGATAGACTGGTTTCTTGGAGGGGAGAGACAAGGTAGATGAATCACTACAGCTTTAACAGTGGTGCGTATCTGAGCCCTGTAGAGAAACTGGACCCAGGAACACACAGGTCTTTAAATGGAAATGGCTGCACGTGTATCTATAAAAACAGGTTATTATGTCCTGGGGCCTAAAAAGTGGAAGAAAAGCTACTCAGGCCTGAATTTATATGATGAATTTTTACCTAGAAGAAAATAATTAGAAGCCCTTGCCTTAACATAAGAAATAAGACTAACTATACACAGAAGTGTAGGAAAAATAACTGCAGTTGATACTTAGAAATTCTGGTCCATAAACTAATGTCTGAAAGGACATGAAAATTTCCACCCTAGAAGTGTCCAGTGCCCTTACTGCATGACCACAGACAGTTTTCCTTCTATGATCCTTGTATTTCAAAAGAAACTCCTGAAGAGAAAACAAAAAAGAAAGCAGTACTCAGGAAAAAGAGAATTTCTATTGCTACACAGTTAACTAATCTCACATAAGAACAGAGAGAACAGTTAGCATAAAGACTGGAATGTTGATAACTCTGTTCTTTGTATCTTCTCTCCCATTTCTTCCTTAAAAAAAAAGATAGCAGGAAATATTAATCATTCCTACTTGTAAATTCAGTCTTTGATCCATCTTTCCACTGTACTTCCTGCATAATTGGAAGATTTTTAAACATTTGTGATTTTCATTCATTTTGATTCAACAAATAATGTTTGGTGTTTGGGAATCTGCATCTTTGACAAACTTCTCTGTTGATGCTGATGGATAGACAAGTTAGAAACTATTGAATTAATGCATGAAATTGTGGGGGAACAAACATTAGAGACACAGACTATTTTAACTAATAAGTGAGTTACAGATAAAGATGAGAAAGGAACAAGTTCATCTTATTTTACAACAAAAAATGATAAACAGAAACTAATTTTTAGAAAGTAGAACTTTACAAAGAGTGTACATTTTCTTCATAAAAATGTTATTCATCTTGTTGGATTACATTTTAGTTATGGGCATGCCAACATGTAGTTCAGGCTGGCCCTGAGCTCACTATGTAGCTCAGGCAAGTCTTAGACCCTGCCTCTGCCTCCCGAATGCTGGGATTACAGGCATGAGCCACCACACCCGGCATTGTGGTATGGGGTACTGATTGCTAGTGGGTGTGAGTCATCATGCCCAGTATCATTGTATGTGGTTACTGGGGAATGAGCTAGGGACCTTGAGCTTACTAGGCAGGTGCCAGAACCACTGAGCTAAATTTCCAGCCTCTGGACTATAATTCTAATGTGTGCTTCTGACAGTATCACAGACCTAATTTTTTTTGGTTTGTTCTTTTTTTAAAAAAAATTAAATTCTTTATTGGTGCATTTTATATACAGCTCGCAATCACACTCAGCATTGGGGAGTTTGTACTGGTATATGATAGAAATTAATTCTCATTTTTACCCATATCCCTACCCACCCACAACCTGCCACACCATATATATATATATATATATATATATATATATATATATATACTATTTCATTTTCTTTCCAAATCATATTTATTCTTTCCCCTCAGTTACATGAATACCTATAGATCTATTGGCTCTGCTTTGGATAATACTGAAAAACTGAGGCTCTCAGAATTATCTAGTTTCTCTCAATTGTTATCTTACCATACAAAGTTGGCACAAGGGAATTGGGAAAATAATTATTCATCAGTCTGGTAAACTATCACAGTGATTAAGATTAACAGAGCCTGTACTTGAGGCTGAAGAAGGGTAGCATTCTCTGCCCCCTCGTAAGTTACTTATTTCTGGTTTCTCTAACATTATCAGTGTATGTCTTATTTCATGAATATTTGCATTTGTTTATGAAGAAAAATGAAGTCTGTTATGTATTTAAAACATCTTTCTAGAAAGAAACTATATCTATCACTTAATGAAGCACAGATATAATGAAAGTGCAAATTGGTTTAAACTAAATTTTGTGTCATATGTGCTTCTTTTTTGTTTCATATGGAGGCTTTATTTTAGGTGATTAAAGTGAGATAAAATGGAATTAAAGTTGTGATTTATGCCTCTTTAGCATTTTAAATTTGAGAGGCATCTTCGTAGAAACACATGGTTAAAAGTAAGTATGTCTGCATGAGTTATCCCTAGATACAAAAACATTTTGAATTTGGCCAGTGCCAACTAGTTAAAAATTACATACAAGACAGTACACACTTAAAAGCAGGTAATTGGGAGAAAAAAAAAAGTTAATTTATTACACTTGAAAATTTGTCATTTGAGGCATAAGGTCATTTCAGAAAACGTCAATGTCCCTATAATATTTATGTCCACATTATCTACATTTATGTTCAAAGTTTCAGTAGGTGATTAGCGGCACTGAGAATGGAGCTTGAGGGATTAAAACACCACAGAGGACAGTGACATATGAATGGGTGATTGAATTAACAGAAGACTCCATGGATGCCCAGGGGAAAGGAATAAAGCAAAGTAAACAAGCAAAAGCAAATGACTGAAATGTTACAGAAAGTTTTGAAATGTGACAAGAAAGCCAAGTACAGAACTGAGGAGTTCGAATGAACTGCAGACACACACAAGTTTTGAGGGTCTGGAGATGAATTTTGCAATGGATTTGCACAAAATATGCAAACTTATGTAGCAATGATTGAAATTCATATGAATTTTGTTAGAAAACTCATTACTTAGTTTTTATTCAGTTTTCCCCAATGGTTAAATATTGTAAAACTAAACAGAATCACACTAGCAATGCAAAGACATTGATGAACAAATCCAAAATTACAAGGATTCTTTCTGCTGCCATGTACACTTTCCTCTTAAACTCTTCAATATCATTTTTTCAATTTTGCCACTTTGCAAATGTCATATGAATTGAGAGAAGATTATGTAATCTCCAGAAATTGGCATTTCCTATTTAACATAATTCCTCAGGTACTTATTCAAATTCTTTCCTTTCCGAGTAATACATTCATTTTGTTGTTGAGTCAAATTCTGTGGGAAGGAGGCTTTGTTTAACAACTCTCAAGGGGCTGGAGATTTAGCTTAGTGGTGCTGCACATACTTGGCAAGTGCAAGGTCCTGAGTTTGATTCTCAATACTGAGAAAGTTAAAAAAAAAAAGCAAGAACTTTATGGCAGAATAATACAATGGACCAATAAGAGAAATTAAAAAAAAAAAAAAAACTACCCATTGGAGGACTCCATTCCCCTCCAGTTTTTGGCTGTTACAAATAAACTTGCTGGAAACATACAGTTATAGTGTTTTACCTGAAGAAGTTTTTCTTTCTTTAGGACAATCACCCAGGAGTAAAATGTCTGAATCCTTTATTAAGCACATATTTCCTCTTTTCTTTGGCGGGGAGCACTGTGTACTTATCAGGGCTGTCTACAAAACTTTACATTTCCACCAGTAATGCTTGAGTATTACAGTTTCTCTATATCATTGTTAGTATTTCATCATTTAAAATTTTTGGTTGTCATTAGGTTTGTGATGATATTTTATTTTCATTTCAATTCACATTTCCCTAATACTGAATACTGTAAGACATATTTCCTATTGAAAACAAGTCAACATTATTGATTAAGATAACATTATTTTGGAATTTTTTTTAATTGAATTCTTTATTGGTACAATTTATATACATCTCAAAATCACATATAACATTGGGAAATTTGTACCAGTATATGCCACAAGTTAATTCTCATTTTTACCCATATCCCTACCCACTCCCCCTCCTCCCCCCTTTATACATGCTCTTTTATTTTCTTTCTGTATCATATTTATTCCTTCCCCTCATC
>PVIC010006884.1:0-52789 GCA_004025085.1 Thryonomys swinderianus
TTACTACAGTCGCTGGGAACCCTAAGTCTTACAGCATCCAAATTTGCATACAAATTCAATATTCATTAGCGGCATTCTCAGAAGAAAATAAACCCATGTGATTCCAACCACCAAATATACAAATAAAATATGGTAAATACTTGCAGTTGGTTAGTTTCTTTACTAGGAAATTGAGACTTTTTTCCTTTGGCTTGAGCTACAATGTCACTTTCAATCAACCTATTGATGTTACAGATTTTGTTTTTGTCCTTGTCTGTCTCCGACACAGGATCTTGCTGTGTGACTCAAACTCCTAGCCTGCCGTGCAGCTGGCTATGTTAGGGTTTTGAACTTCAGCAAAGTCTGATCAGCCCAAGTGATAGAGAGAAATAAATAGTAATCCTCCTTTTCTACCCCTTATGACCTCATTGACGAGCCTGGTGTTTGCACCTGGGAACGGGTGGGGCTGAAGACCAGAAGCAAGTCTTAGGAGGAATGAAGAAATACAGAGCCAGACAGTGTCGCCCAGACAGGCTCCCTGGGTACGTCAGCTGGAAACCCAGGCCGGCAGGGCCCACGCTGCCAGGTACACTCCCACATTCAAAAGCAACTTCCGGACAGATATGCTAGTTTTCAAAGGACCACTTGCACCAAGATGCCATGATTTTAGATCAGATTTACATATTATTTTCTTTATGGAAACATACAAAATATATACAATATAAGAGGAAAGTAGAAATAAATTATGTGGGCATCTGCCCTGTAATATCCACAAGTTGCAACCTTGAAACTAGCCAGCAACAAATGCTGGTGAGATTGTGGAGAAAAAGGAACCCTTCTCCACTATTGGTGGGAACATAGACTAGTACAACCATTATGGAGACCCCGCGTGGAGATTCCTCAAAAAACTAGGATTAGAGGTCCCATTTGACCCTGCTATTCCCCTGCTGGGGATATACACAAGAGAATTACAACATTCAGATCACAGCAACATACGTGCACCCATGTTTATAGCAGCTCAGTTCATGATAGCTAAATTTTGGAAACAACCTGAATGCCCATCAACTCTAGACTGGATAAAGAAGATGTGGGGGGGGGGGGCACAGAGATTTAGTCAGTGGTTCTGGCGCCTGCCTCGAAAGCGCAAGGTCCTGAGTTTGATCACTGGTAATGACACACAATACTGGGTGTGGTGACTCACACCCACCAACCATCAATACCACACACCACAGTGCCGGGTGTGGTGGCTCACACCTGTAATCCAGCACTCAGGAGGCAGAGGCAGGAGGATTGCTGAGTTTGAGGCTTGCCTGGTCTACACAGTGAGCTCAGGACCAGCCTGAACTACAAAGAGAGACCCTGTCTCAAAAAAAAAAACAAGATGATGTAGGGTTTTTTTAATAAAATGGACTATTACTCTGCCATGAAGAATGATAAGATTGAATCATTTATATTCAAATGGACGTACCTTCAGGACATACTCGTAAGTGAAATAAATAGGTCACAGATGTATAAACATTATATATTTTCTCTGATATGAGAAACTGAAGGTACAAGTGTGCTCTAGAATGCATGATTGACATTGTGAAATAGTAAATATTCAAAGGGAAATAGGGTTTAGGGGTAAATAAGAAAGAAAAAATTGATGGTAAAAAAAAGAAACAATGTTTGCATATATGGGGCAGGAGGAAGTAGGGGGAGGGGAGGGTGAAAAATGAGAATTAAGTTGTATCATATACTGGTATGAATTCTCAATGTGGAGTGTAATTGTGATGTGTATATGTAATGTACCAATAAAATGTACCAATTAAAAAAAATACCCACAAGTTGCAAAGTATCTGATCAGGACATTTGAAGCAGGCGCTCTTCTCGCGGGCCTAACACCCCCAGCTGGCGATCACCCACAGCCCACGGGTGACACTCTCACGCACACTTGAATACTGAAGCTCAAGTGACTTTTCAAAAGCCAGTGGATAAAGTGGAAGGGAAAACTGTATTAGAAGAAAATGCTTCCAATGGGCCATGGCGGTGCACACTTCAATTCCTCTACTCAGGAGGCTGAGGCAAGAGAATGGCCGCAAGTTCAAGGCCAGCCTGCGCTACCTGGTGAGTCCAAGGTCATTCTAAAGTACCTAGTAAAACTCTGTTAAGAAAGAAAGAGAGACAGAGACAGAGAGAGACAGAGAGGGAGGAAGGGAGGGAGGGAGGAAAACTGAATGTGTTTCATTACCTTATAACAATTATCCATTTTATACAATTATCTATATAAAACTATTCATTAAATAAATGGATAAAACATCTATCACAAAATCTGAAAATAAATTTAATTCTAAAGAAGCAGGGCATTTGGGACCAAATGAAACTAAGGTATTGTATTTTGTATTGTACAGACAGATGTAAAACATAGACCATACAAACCCAAGTTTGAGACAATGTGAAATTTTAAAATTTTGTATGTCAGGATCAGAGATTTAGCTCAGTCGTTCCAACGCCTGCCTAGCAAGCTCAAGGTCCCTGGTTCAATCCCCAGTAACCACATACAACAACACCGGGCACAGTGACTCACGCCTGTCATCCCAGCCCTCGGGAGGCAGAGGCAGGAGGATCGCTGAGTTCGAGGCTTGCCTGGGCACCATAGTGAGCTCAGGGCCAGCCTGGACTACAGAGCGAGACCCTGTCTCAAAAAAATAAACCTTTGTATGTCACCGTGTGACTGCATGAGCTCAGCCGTCAGGGCGGCGGGCCGCGGCGCGGCCCCGGGCTCTGCCATCCAGGGAGGGCTGGTCTTCCCGGAGCGGGCCGCCGCCGACCTCCCCGGCCCCGCCGAGGACTGGCCTCCTGCGTCCCCGGGAGGGCCCGGGCCGAGCAGGGCACGCGGCGAGCGGCAATCCCGGGCTTCACCGCAGCCCGGGGAGGCGGAGCCGGAAACGGACGGGCCTGCGGAACTCAGTCGCTCACAGCTCCTGGTCGGACTGGACGGACAGACGCAGCTCTCTCTGGAGAAGGGCGTGGCGCGCGGCGGGGCGTGAGATCGGCCGCCGACCCTGCAGGGCCCGCAGCCCGCGGGGAGGCCCGTCCGGGCCCGAGGCCTGCTGCTCGGAGCGGACTGCTTTCAGTCGGCGCACAAGGGCCCAGGGGGAGGGAAAACTACCGATGTCCAGAGCACAGAAGCAGGAGTGATCACTTTCAAGATCGCTCACTTAAAGCATGTATTCCAGTGGACCCACTGCTGGGAGGAAAAACAAAACTAAGACACATAAACTATGGCCCATATCTTCAAGTAGCTTAAAATCTAGCAGGGACAACAAAGCGTTTCTTAAAAAATGAATTACAGCAGTGTGTGCCGTAACGCCAGTACTCCGAGGTGCTGAGGGAGAAGGGTCACAAGTTCAAGCCCAGCCTGGGTGATTTACTGAGTTAACAAGACCCCACCTTAACATGAAAGATAAAAAAGGGTCGGAGACGTAGCTCAGAGCGAAGGGCACAGGTTCAGTTCCCATTACTGTCCCCAAAAATCTATTTAAAGTTGGTGACATGAGAAGTCCAAAGAACAACGGGGCAGCGCTTCTGAGCGGCTCTAGGGCCAGACCCCGCCCCGACTCAGCTGCGGAGCCGCGCGAGCACGGCGGGCGCAGCCGGGGCACGGCCAGGGCGGCCCTGGGAGGAGGCTCCGCGCACGCCCCTCCCGCCTCCTCGGCCGCCGCCGCAGCTGCTTTCCGCGCCTTGACCGGAGGTTCAGGAGCAAGGCGGCCTCTGCAGGAGCGTTTCCATTAGCCGTCCTTCCAGTTCTGCTCTTTAAAATTAAATCGGTTAGATGACATGACGCGTGACTTTGCGTCTGTGAAATGAGCCTGTAATGTCCTCATTTAAAATTTTGGAATCTCTTCTGTACGCAAAGTCTGAGCTTTAAAAGCAAAGATCTCAGGTCACCTGCACTGCCCGGGCCGGGGACTGACCCGCACGCCCGGCCTGGCTCAGGCCGCAGGGCTCACGGCGGCGGCTCCGGACCGCGTCCCGGCCCCAGGATCGGACTGGCCGGCGGCTCCCCGGCTGCTGTCTGCCCAGGGCGGCACTGCAGTCCGTGCCAGCGCTGCTCCTGCCACTGACACCCGGCTCCCTAACGCAAGAGCCGCTGGCAGCGGCTCACGGCAGTGCGAGGCAGCACGGGCCGCCTGGCGCCAGTCCGCTCTGAGAGCCCCGTGCACCCTGGTGTGCAGGCGCGGGCACGCGTGCCACGGCGGCACTTCTGCAGTTTTCCTGTCCTTCGGCTCCACTGTGCACCCGAAAAGAATAAGGAATCCCATGGGTATGCGAGCACGATCATCCAACAGCTAATAAATACCTTACAGGTGAACTGGGCTAACCGAATTATCTCAGAATTTACAGGAGCTCACCAAAGAAAACCATTAGTGCCGGGCGTGGTGGCTCACGCCTGTCATCCCAGCACTCAGGAGGCAGAGGCAGGAGGATTGCTGAGTTCGAGGCTTGCCTGGGCGGGCACCATAGTGAGCTCAGGGCCAGCCTGAACTACAAAGCGAGACCCTGTCTCAAAAAAAAAAAAAAAAAACCATTAGCATTCCCACTTTACAGATAAAAAGCTGACGTCCGGGTGAGCTTGTCCAGGACGACGTGGCCTCCCGGTTCTGTCTTTCCACTTTCCGTGTTTGTCACATGCGGAAGCGGAAGCAGCTGGCACCGTCCTGGGCGAGGGCGCGTTCCGTGCAGGCCGCGCCCCGAGGGCCCCTGGCGACCCTCCGCGGAGAGCCCAGGGCTGGCGGGCACACCCCGCGGGCAGCTGGCGCCGGCCGGACGCGCCCCGGCAGCTGCCTCCGCCCTGGGGCCGGACCCCGGTCCGCGGGCCCGGCGAGGCTCGGCACAGGCGGCAGCGGGAGGCTCCCTGGGTCCGTCCGCCTGGGCGCAAGCAAAACGACCCCTAAAGTAGTTCCAGTATTCACAGTCATGCTCCTTTGACATTTTTATCTAATTATAAAAGCACAAGTTCACTGAAAATATTTGGGGCGACACAGAAAATTATGAAAAAAATTACAAGCACCTAAAATTCAACATTTCAGATAGGGTCAGTGTTGATTCTAATGACTCTTCCCCCCTATTTTCTAATAAGTTATGTACAAGTTTTCATCATTATCAAAATTGACTTCATAGTATTCTTTTTTTGTGTTACAGGATATGGTGAAAATATTATTGTGTTAAATTATCTAGCTGGCATATTTTTCCTGCATAAGGATTCACTAAAATATGTTTACTTATGTTCCTTCAGTGTAAAAGTTGGGTTTATTTTACCATTGATAAATAAAGTGATAGTCATTTATTTACATAAAACCATTTCACATTTCTAATTATTTCTGTAGCGTAAATGTCTAGTAGGGAATTACTGGGTCAGAATGTATTATGATTGCATGACTTTTACCATGCAACTAATCGTTTTCAAAAAAGCCTCAGTGAAGTGTGAAAGGAATTTCCTTCTTATAACTTTAAATATTATGTTGCATATTTCTATTTTAGCTCAATGTGCAAAAATATCTAAATATTTATGAATTGTATTTCATTTTTAAAGATGTTCAAAGCCGGAGATTCAATTATAATTAATCTTCAACAAAAATCTGCCTAATAAATTATACAAGGATTGTCTTGGAATACAACAAAAGCTAAAAGTTATGAAACACCTGTTTGATAAAAATTAAGTTAGGAAAAGACAAAGTGATATGGACAAAAAGGTTCATTATCTTTTGGTCATATCATAAATTCTCAATAGAAAATGTCATGGTATCTTAAGTAACAACGCATATTTTCTCCTTCATGTGTCAAAAACATATTTCAAAATTGTCAGAGTATTAAATGTTTATATGTATATTCTCCATTTTATGTAAGAATGTGATAAGGCCTCTGACAAGTTTCCTTTGTAAGTTGCATGAAGTCAAGCCATATAGAAACTGCGCGTTCTAAGATGAAACAGCTCCTGACACAGACCCGGTAGGACGATTTGTACCTGACACTCCTCAGCCCCTGATCCCTCCTGACGGTTAGAACAGCACTAGTTTTTGTCCTCTCACCCTCCCGCCTTCCTTTCCCTTCTCTCTTCTGTCCTCTACTTAACAGTACGTAGCTATGAAGAAAACTCCCCATGGGCCAGAGGGTTAGCTCAGTGGTTCCGGTGCCTGCCTCGCAAGCGCAAGGTCCTGAGTTTGATCCCAGTAACCACATACAATGCTGGGTGTGGAGACTCATGCCCACCAGCCATCAATACCACATACCATAGTGCCGGGCATGGTGGCTCACGCCTGTCATCCCAGCACTCGGGACGCAGAGGCAGAAGGATTGCTGAGTTCGAGGCTTGCCTGGGCTATATAGTGAGCTCAGGGCCAGCCTGAACTACAAAGCGAGACCCTGTCTCAAAAAAAAAAGAAAACTTCCCAAACTGGGTGGGGTTTACCAGGTATGTAATCCCAGCACTCAGGAAACCAAGACAGGAGATCGGGAGTTCAAGGCCAGCCTAGGCCACATGGCAAGACACTGTCTCAAACAAAAACAAAGGGCCAGGTATAGAGTGGCGCATGCCTATAACCCCAGCACTCTGGGAGGCTGAAGCAGTAGATCCCAGCCTGGTCAACTTAGACCCTTAAATTGTGATCCTTAGAGAGACCCTGTCTCAAAATCAATAAAGGGCTGGGGAGATGTAGCTTAGTGTCAAGGCCCTGGTTCATTCCGAGGTACCAGAAAAAGAAAAAGGGGGGAAGAAGATTTCCGATCCCAATAAAGTCAAAATAATTACAGTTTTCTTATAAAAAACTATAGAGCTAGTGAATTACACCTTACAAAAATGCAACATGATCAATAATCAAATTTAATGGATTACACGTCAGTATTTCAAATATGAAATCTGCAGCGCATACAAAAATATTTCTAATATCATCTCCAATGATTTGTTGGATCTTAGGTAATACTGATGCTAAAACAAAGCTATAAAACCCCGAAGTATAATGCTAAACAGCAATGTGGAATTTTTCCAAACTAAAATATTCTTAGCGCAACCAACAAAATACCCCAGGATGCTCCTGTCAGTGAAGATTTGGGGGCTTCCCGTTGGTGGGGTCTGGAATATCTATTTTGATTGACAGTCACAGTTATTCTAAGTTTGACAAAGACAGATGAGTTTTTACCTAAAGCATTTTAGCTTTTGCTGCTAAGAGTCAACCGAAGGGTGATTAACTGTATAATAAATCTAATACCTTTTGGGACAAGAAACATCTTCGCAGTGATCGGTGAACACACTCCCTGTGCATAGCAAGAGGTGCTGGTGGACAATGGCCCTTCACACAGTGCTCTGCCCCGAGCCACACGCTAACACCATGCACGCTGTTTGTTTATCCTGAGCAGAGGTCGACGAAGCTGAAGAGCTGAGCCTGGCTCGTTTGCCTGGGTCCCTCGGGTCTCATCCGGCACCCACTGCTTCCCGGGCCGTCTCTCTTCCGACCCCATGGGCTGCGTGTGGCACGGCAGGCACAGAGCACTGGGCACAGTGGGTTCAGGACGCCGTTCGGGATGCCCGTTTGGAAGACACAGGGAACATTGCCAGGATCTACCGTGAAGCCCCGCTGTCCTGGGATCCAGGGTTCAGACAAAGACGGAGCCGTGAATTTAACTGTACCCATCACACTTTAGTGCATTATTATGCAGGGATATATATAAAGTGACGGTATGATTAAAAGATCACTGCCTAGCAGTACTGTTCAAAATTCACATTCACAGTCAAGTAGAAATCTATTTTATTGAAATGTGTGTACAACTTTCTCTGCTTCCATCAACTGATGATATAACTAATAACGTATTAGTTTAGACATGAAAGTAGTGCTTCTCAGACTTTGGTGTGCACACAGATATCTTGGTAAAATGCACATTCTGATTCTTGGGGCTGGGCTGGGACCAAGATTCTGCACTTGTGCCATTTCCAAAAAAATACAGATGTCTACACTGGAGATTTAGCTCAGTGGTTCCAGTGCCTGACTAGCAACCATAAGGTCCCTGGTTCAATCCCCGGTAACCACACTCAATACCGGGCGTGGAGAATGACACCCACCAGCCATCAGTACCACACACCACAGTGCTAGGCTTGGGGGCTCACGCCTGTCATCCCAGCACTCGGGAGGCAGAGGCAGGAGGATGGCTGAGTTCAAGGCTTGCCAGGGCTGCATAGCGAGCTCAGGACCAGCCTGAACTGCAAAGCGAGACCCCATCTCAAAAAAAACCCTACAGGTGTCTCCATACTTCTGATCTGAGAGCCACACGCTGCGGAAAGCCAGGCACTGACGAGCACTCCTCCCTCTTGTCAACTTCCGTGCAGATTAGGCCCTTCCAGCCCTGCCATCTTGGCAGTGAGACTGGGGACCTGAGGGAAAGATTTGCTGAAATATCCCGTCTGTTCATCGTGGCACTTAACAGCTAGACAAAGCGACCGACGCTTGTCACGTGTAGCAGGGTGTCAGCCACACACGCGCCCCACTCCCCCTCATCGCACGGTCACGCGTGTCCCATCGCCGCCCGCCTCCGCCTCCGCCTGTCAAAGCCTCGCACAGTTCATGCCCACTGAAGTATTACTTCTTTCCTGAATCTCTTCTTTCAGCCTCAGTAAAATTCCCTCTCCTTTCAAGTCTCCATCGTGTTTCCGAGAGGTAAATAATTTCAAAAGTGTTCTGTGCAAATCTACTGGGAATTGACCCCGTATAGTTATCTTTTCGCTTCCTTTTAGATCAATTGTTCATCTTCACATCTAACTGCCCTGTGTATACGAGGAGACAGATGCCCAAATCGAGGCCACAGGCCTAACTCCAGACCAACGCATCCAGAATTTCGGGGTCACAGGAGGGCCAGGGGCCAGCCCCAGCCCCCCAGACTCCGCGGTGCGCCCACCGCTGCGGGTCGCTGTGTCGGAGGCTAGGATCCCAGGGCTTGATCGAGGTCTTACCCAGCGACATTCACAACGGTGCCCTCGATCCGATTAACAGATATTTACACAGTAGGTTCTTCCTGCATGCTCGTACACTGAATTTTTAAGCGGCTCATATTTGTACTCTGGGAAAAAAAGGAAAAAGTACCAAAGGATTTATTCTTCACTGCACATTCTCTAGGGCCGTATTGTCACTCACAAACCAAATTCTATGTGCACAAAACAAAGGTTTTCAGCTTGCTGATAGTTTGCTCCACGGCTCTGTCATCAAATATTCTCTCTGTAGACTGGTGTTTTCCTTAAGACTGGGTCCAATTTATTTGTGCCTTTTCAGAAAAGCACTTTCCCCCTTCAGTTGAAGAGATATTACTGATCATTCATGGAATTTTCAACGGCAAGCACACTGGAAGTAATCGGCTGGCATCCAACGTGGAGCACACTCTTTGCTGCCGTCAAAGAGAATTAATCAGAAGTGTCCAGCGTGCTGAGTCCAGGCGGCCTGGCCAGCACGGGGAGACATGCTCCGTCGTGCGGCAGCAGTCGGTGGGCAGCAGGAAAGCCAGGCTATTTGCAAAAAACATACAGAAAGGTTGTTTCTTTCCCTTCTTTCCAATGTCCAAGGCAGAAACTCCTAGCATTTTCTTACCATGGAAACAAGAGAGTAGGGTTGAAAACCTGACTGTAGGAGAGAACACCATTCTCCTGGCTTTGTCTGTCTCTGGCCTGTGAGCCTCTGTTGAGGACTCGGGGAATCATGTACACAACTCGGCGCGAAGTCCAAGTCCCGCCAGAACTCCACAAATGATCCAGGTACCCCAGATTCTCCTGGCTCCATCATGCAGAAATATCTGCTCGGCGTTCAGCATTATTTAGCACAGCTCTAAACTGTACAGGTGTTCAATCAATCACAGGAGCTCCTTTATTATTTTAAAAATAAATCAACAAAGTCATTGATATGCCAAGCATTTCGCAAGATGCCAAGGAGTGAAGGACACAATCAAGAAAATGGGCAGGTCTAACTGTTATACATTATAGAAGAGAAACAGTTTCAGGATGTCTATAGTGACTGCATCTGAAAACCAGTTTAAACACATGCTCTTCACGGTGGAAAAGCAAGATGCAAATAAAAGGTGAAGATGCTACTTGCAGGAAAACAGAGAAGTGAGAGGGGGATTCGAGTGGTCGTCGTGGTGATTCCTTACTCTGATCTTGGGCGGAGCGTGGCATAGGCTCTGCTCCTCCTCCAACACCAAGGCCTCCCAGGGTGACCGAGCTGCTGGGCTCTGAGCCCCCAGGCCTCCCCCCTAGCTCCAAGAAAACAGCCGCGGACCCACCGTCACAACAGCCGCGGACCCCCGCTCCCTCTGAGAGGGTCTCGCGCCCGCTTTCTCTGGCACCACAAAGGCTAACCTGGCAGGAAGTCACTGCGCGGGCACTGAACCCGGCGGCAACACTGGAAATCCCACTTTCCCGGAGAATCCCGCTGCAGACGTCGCTTGAGCTCTCGTCTCTGTCATTTCTTCCGTCCAAGTCTCTCAGCCCATGCTGGAGACAAGCTGGGCAGGGCTCTGGCCTGGGCGTCTGAGGACCGCGCCCAAAGCCGTGCCCGAAGCCCCCGCCCGTCTCGGCTCAGCTCGAGCCGCCCGCAGGTCTGACTTGGACAGGGCCTGGCACAGTGGCTGAGTGCGCTTTGTTTCCCAGCGGCCTCGAGACGCTTGCTCTCCTGTCTGACCTCACCAGCCCCAGAGTAACGACCTTATTCAAGCAGGGAGAGGGAAGGGGCGTCTGACCAAGTGTGGGCCGTTCAAAGGAGGCCAGGCGTCCTCCAGGACGGAGGGCGGGGAGTGGGGAAAAGGGAGCATACCAGCTCATCAGGGAAAGCGGAAAACCGGCCTCACAAAGAGATCCAGTCGGCTGGTCCTGGAAGAGGAAACAAGAGCAAGCTAGTCCGCCCGGGCAGGCCAGCTGGTGAGGCCAGGCAGGGAGCACGCGATGGGTCTCCCGACCCAAGGAGAGCACCTGCGTGCGTCTCTGTGTCACCCCTAGAAGACAGCATGGTGCGGCCTTCGGCTGGGGGCCCCAGACCCTGCTCGCCAGCTGGCCTCGTCTCCCGGGCTGACCAGGGCTGGACACCCACTGTGTTGAGGCTCTGTGCCCACGTCAGCGTGAGGAGGTGAGCCCACGCAGAGCAGATTAGCGACAGCCGCTGTCACAGGACTGAGACTGGGTGGCCGTCGTCTCAGTTTAAGATGAAGGCAGTCTGATCTCAGGGCTCTACGCCGTCCGGTACTTTGTTCTAAATAAATCTAGCCATTCCTGGCTGGAAACTTCCCTGGACCGTGACAGTCTCCTGTACCGTCGCTATTACTGCCATTAAATTTACCGTGGCGACTAAGGATTCACTAAGCAACTAAACGTAAGCACTGCAAATGCCTCCTGGGCTTATTGTCTCGGGCAGAAAAGACTTGGATAGAAAGAGATGTCAGTGACATAAACCATCAATTAATTAATTAGCGTTTCAGAGTTTTCAGAAGATTCAGTGCCGCGGCAGCGTCGGGAGCCGCCGGGACGGACGCTGAGCCTCCGGCGGGAGCAGCCCGGGCGTCTGAGCAGCAGGCGGGGCTGCATCGCAGGGAAACCCTGCGGCCGGCTCTCAAAACTGCACTGCTCGAGCCGGAGAATGCACTGATGGTCTAGCTTCTATTCAAAGTTATTTCTACCCTAGCGGGAAAAAAAAAGAAAACCAGGAAACTAAAGGACCGTAAACGTATGTTCGTTTGGATTGAAAGCCCAGCTCTGCAGTCAGAACTAGGACACACCCGGAAATGCTCACAGCGCCTCTCTGGAACGAACGGCCCAGAGTAGCAATGCTGCGGCCGGAAGCACCAGCCCGTGCGGCCCGCAGGGCTCCACGCGGGCGGGGTCAAGGCCGGCCCGGGGCTCGCAGCAGGCTGCAGCGAGGCCCCAGCTGCGCTCGGGCGAGGCGACGCGGGAAGAGGGGGCCGCAAAGACGGAGCACGTCCACCGGAGGGGAAGGCGAGGGAGGCTCGGAGATACCCCTGGATGTTCAGAGTCAGGAGAGCGATGAGTCACCGGTGCTCGCGGAGCCGGAGAGGAACGCGGCACCTGCAGGGCAGGAGACTGGGCGGCCGCCCCTTTGCTGTCCTGCCGCGTCCTCGGGCACCGAACACGCAGGCTGAGACACCGTGTGCCAAAGCCGGAGACCGACGCCAAGGCTGCGTCCGGGTGTGTGCTTCCGCGTGTGCGCGTGAGCGGTGACGTGTGTCCGTGTGTCCACCGGCGGGTGCAGGGCGGGGGGCCAGACCCAGGCCTTGCCCTCCCCGGGCGGCGCCGTCCCTGACCGCCGCAGGACGAGCTCTTGGCCCGGCCCTGTCTCTCCGAGGACGAGGCCGTCTGTCCGCGCGCGCCCTCCCTGGGCCGTGGCTCCCGCCGACCGCGCGCGCCCTCCCTGGGGAAGGAGCCGCTCGAACGCCGCTGCGCGGACGCTTCCGCCAGCAACTGTCTTACTTCTGCTCTCCGGGCAGCGCCGGCGGGCAAGCTAACGAGGGCGCCGGCGCTCCGTGTGTCCTTGTCCCCTGACCTTGCGGGCTCTGCGCTCCGGCCCCTGCCGGCGTCCCTCGCTCCCCCAGGACAGGGCCTCCCCCAGGGCCACCCCAGCCCTGCGGGCTCCCGCCTCCAGCCCCTCCGCTCGCCTGGGCCCCGCCTGTTCGTGCGCTATCAGCATGGTGCCAGCTGCCCCTCGCCCACGCCATCACCCGAGTCATTCCTAGTCATTTTCTTTACCCTTTCAAACTCTACCTGCAATCTGGGAACTACATGGAAGCTAATCAGTCACTGAAATGGTGTGATGTACTTTTATTTGCTTTTCATCATGTAAGGTTGAAATGTCCTAAAATGTTTCTGGGTGTGAATTTATGGGACATTCAGGATTTTGAATGGTAAAAGAAAACTAGGCTAACACATATTTAAAGGTCCTCCGGGGACCTTTGCCATGCAGATTTTCTAAAAATAACATACTCAGTCTTCCCATACACTTTTCATCACCACTGACAAGCAACACATCTGATTAAGATAGAACTCATTTCTCCAATTTCTGCATATTTTTATAGCTCTTTCATTATGTGGAAATTTACACGCAAGAAAGTTTACAGACTAGGACTTGCTAACCACAGCAGCAGTGACCCTCAAGGGACCCTCAAGCCCTCACCTACCACCTGCACCCCTCACTCTCATTAGTGCCAGCTGCTAGACCACCAGCCCCGTCTCCAGGGCTGGACACCTCGGCGCTCCTAGCCCACGTCACCGCCACGTCTGCTCAGTGGGGCCGCGGCCCTCTGCCCTTCCTCCTCGCGCCGCAGCCCCTCGCACCCCGTATCACATCTCCGCAGCCTCTAAACGACATCTGTCTGCAGGCCTGTCATCTCTGCAGTCTCCAAAGTGCCAGGAAACCATGAGTCTAGCCCTGTGACTCCACCCCGTAGAGCCTCACCAAGTCCCCCCTTCAACCGCACAACACAAAGCGAGAGCTTTTTGAAACCCAGAATACGTTTCTCCTGCTTTTATATCTGTGCTGCAGTGTCTGGACATTAAACGGAATTCAGTGACGGTTCTCAGCGTAGAGCTAGTAGACGTGCGGGCGAACAAGGGGGAACCCCAAGACCAGCAACAGCACCGGAGCTTGAAGCACCGGCAGGAGGCGCTCAGCAGCCACGGCAGGCAGCCTGGAGACACGGTGGGGCACCTAAGTGGACGCGTGTGCGTGCACATGGGTGTGTGTCTGTGCGCGCGTGTGTGCATGCCATCCGAATTACGGTAGAAAGGGACTTCAAAAACCCTGCACACACGCACTGCTAATAAAACCCAGCACCCGTGTAAGAGTTACAGGCGTCAGGTGCTCAACAGAGCCACGTGAGATTTCCTCGCGGTGCTTTCCCGTCGCGCGAGATCTCCTCACGGTGCTTTCCCGTCGCGCGAGATCTCCTCGCGGTGCTTTCCCGTCGCGCGAGATCTCCTCGCGGGGCTTTCCCGTCGCGCGAGATCTCCTCGCGGGGCTTTCCCGTCGCGCGAGAATTCCTCGCGGGGCTTTCCCGTCGCGCGAGGTCTCCTCGCGGTGCTTTCCCGTCGCGCAAGATCTCGCGGTGCTTTCCCTTCGCGCGAGATTTCCTCGCAGTACTCTTCTTTCACTACCTATTGTACTTTGTCTCCGGTTCTAATTTCTTTTGAAGAGGACTCTAGAAAGTGTCGCAGAGCCGCCTGCGCCAGGTAAAGCAACTTACCTGCCCAGGGACAGCCGCAGAGCGACTCCCTTCCTCCTTCCCCAGATCCAGCGCCAAGGAGCCCTGGGCCGGAAGCAGCGTGTGCGGGGTGCGGATGAGTGAGCACGGGCACGGCACTTTGCTCCCAAGAAACAGGCTTACAAGTGAGTGCTGCACACGCCTCCCAGCGGGAGAACAGCTCACACTCATCCTCAGGCTGACCCCGCGTCCTTGCCCCGCGGGTCAGGGCTCCGGAAAGCGGCCTCTCCCAGATCGGCGCTTGCTCAGCAGGGCTTTAACTCCGCTTTATGATGACATCCAGCCGCAGGAAAATCACTGCTCGGGGAATCAAGGGACATGAGCACCTCTAACTACTTCCCTGATTTGGGCCCGGGTGCTTGACTCCGAGTCTCAGGGCGTTTGGATAAAGAAATCAGCTGAATCTCAAATTTTTAAGCTACATTCAGCTCTGCAAGTTTATACTCTCAAGAAAACGGGTATGAGTTACATGTTACAGTCATGTGCATACACACATATACACACAGGTGTGTTCACATATGTCATTGCCTTTACTATCCACGCAGGCTGGGTGATACTGGTATGTCTTCACAGAATTTGAGAGGTGCTCAATCTGTTTGAATTTCAACTCTAAATTTTTTGTTAGTCATAGGCTTTACAGATGCACAAGAAAACTGTCATTTCATGACTAAAATTTTCAAGTCAAAATTAAAATTTATGTCTTCACCATACCATGCCATAATATACGCAGCTGTTCAGATTTTCCCAAAATGAGCGAGGCCAGTACTGTACAGCCACCCCACCGCACAGGCTGAGCTCCCGGGCCAGGGCCACGCTGGGCTGGCAGGGGGAGAGGGAGGGGTTTGTGTCCCGCAGGAAACCAAGGATAGCCCTGGGCACTGCGGAGCCCAGACTCCCCGACCCCAGCGCGCCCAGGGGCCCCTCCTCCACGTGTGCCCATAGCAGCTAGAACCTGTGTGGGGAGACGCGACCGAGACAGGCCCAGAGCCACCCACGGGGCAGGGCGACATCTCGTGGGGTCCCTGGGGGCTGAGGCGAAGCAAGGAAAGCTGAGGCGGGAAGACCGCCTTTCTGCTACCAGCTCCTTGGTGACGTGAACTTACACTACAACACAGCCTAGAAGAAAAAAAAACAGTATTAATGAGGCAAAATACCTCTAAGTACAGGTCTTTAACACCTACGGGTAGTTCAGCAGCTAAGCTGGATCATGAAATTCAAATGTTCAGCAATTACTTTTCATAGCAGGAGAGAGAGAGACAGAGAGAGAGAGAAAGAGAGAGACAGAGAGAGAGGGAGAGAGGGAGAGGGAGAGACAGAAAGATCTGCTAAGAAAATTCTGCTTATGGAAAAATTGTAAAAATCAGTCTGTTAAGTTTTAAGTTATCACTGTAAAAAAGCCAAGTGGTACTTCTCCATGATTGGGTGGCATCTGAGCCATCAGATGGGCTAAGCAGACAAGAAGTGTTTCCCTCTTACACTGGAAACACATCCTAATGCGTTTAACTAAAAATTAGCAAGAACTTAACATCTATTGAAAAATGCCTGTTTCATGGCTTTACAACTTTATATTTGTATGACATGAAATATCATTTTCTATAATTCAGCTCTTTGGATTCCATATTTATTACTTATTTACAAGTATTTTTGAAACTAGGTATTAAAAAGAATACCTAACTACAACTGTTAGCATATGGAAGTAATCTGTTCTATTTATCAAGAAAATATATTACTTTTTAGTTTACTTGGCCTTCTGTCTTCTCGAGAAAATAGCGACATAAAATATACTAAATATTTCCAATTATGGCAAAAGCAGTTCTTTTTTAAATGGAAAAAGATGTATCCACAGGATTATTAAAAATACAAATTTTGACACAAGAGCACAAACTCAAGAAGTACATTTCTAAGAATTTAATGTTATTATTAAATATTTTATCTATCCTGTGGGCTGCAAATATGATCTAAGAGTCCTTATTAAATGGTGACCGAACCAAATCATTCAGGACACATGACAAATTTTGTGATATTTTTTGCTGTTGTTTGTCAATACTTTATTTAAACACAAAGTTTGAAATTTTAGATTCTAAATGGATAATGCACTGTAGAATGAGAATTATTAGTCAGACACTCTCATCTGTTACCCAGACGGGAACTACACCTTATTTCCTCAAGGTCATTGTAGGGTCAACAGACAATTACTTGTGATCACTGTAGGTCTAGGGGAAATAATCAAATTAGTCCTTAGAGAGGAAAGGAAAAATATTAATCCTGTTATTAAAGGTCAGAGCCACAGCTGCATAATTATTGGACAAGTAGTAGTGAATGTTCACTAGACAACTGCCATTGAACAGAGGTGCCTTATCCTGCTCGCATTCAGTAAATACCCAGTGTATCCAAAGATATCACTGCCAATCTGCCTACGTATTAATCACTGCTATCGAATCAGAAATATTTTAATTGTCTAGTGCATACAGGTACCTGGGTTCAATTTCTGGTGTAGCCAAAAAAGAAAAAATATATATTCCAAAAGATTCATGTTGGGTCACATTTTAATTTTTTGAATTACTTAAAACTTTTGCTTCTGGAATTCATAAAACCCACAATAATCTCTACCTAAAATACAGTCCTTTGGAATATTTCAGAAGGCACTGGAAGTATCTCGTGTAAATACACTGTCAGAGTGAGAGGCCCCACTGAAATGCGAAGAGCCGCACAGTCAGGAGAGTCCAAATCTTACTGGCCACAGATCACCTTACAATAAATTTGAAACACTGCTTCACGTAGTAAAAGTTCTAAAATGCACACTAGTGTTACTTCTGTGCTAAAGCGCTAAAGCGGAATGTGTGTGGTATCTGAAGTACAGACTGGGCCATCCTGTGAAATTATGATCCAGACTTCTGGGTTGAAGTACAAGACAACCCTCGTGCTTCATGTAGACCCTGTGGTGCACCAGAGCAAACAGCCAAACTTTCCTAGGAGGGAAATCACATTTGAATATTTATTGTTTCCACATTAATCATTCTGCCTTAGAATCTAAAAGCTATACCAGACATGGCATTCAGTTTTTACAATGAGGACAATTCTTTATATAAACTTTCCATGGCCACAGCAATAATAAAGACTTATTAAGACCCAGGCAAATATAAAGTAGAATATGATCAATATAAAATAGAGTATGATTAAAAAAATTTATTTCTTAAAATACTGAAATGTTTATAAACCATTCCCCATGGTACTATATCTGGAACTCAGACTAAAACAAATATGTGTGTGTGTGTGTCTGTCTGTCTGTCCATGCGCACATGCGTGGTTTTTTCCAAATTCTTGACTGTTCTGTACAGACCTGACCCAAAGTATCTCTTAATAGTCTTTTTGAAGAGGAAAAATGGTCTACGGCATATTACCTTGAATATGCCTGATCTCATCTGAAGAGAACAAAATGAATTATTTTGCAGGAGAAACAATACTTCCATTCAGCTGGTTGTCTCACAGGTGGGAAGATGATAAATGCTATCAAAATAAGCATCCCTTCAAATTATTACTGAGAAAAAGAAATGAAGGGGAGGAAGTTCACTTCTCCAGTGGATGATGGCCAGGGCCGGACCCGAGAGCACCTTTGCCTCAGCATCGCATTCTGCGTGAGCGCAGGGCACCTGTTGCTGCTGTCCAAGCACGACCTTTAAACATCAGGAACGGGGGCCAGGGAGGGTCACACAGGCCGCCTGTCCACCCAAGCACAGTTAAAGTCCAGGCTCCTACACGGCCAGTGGACAAACGCCCCACTGTCCGAAGAAGGGCCACGGTCACGCCTACTGACTCCTGAGCAGCGGGAAAGAGCTTCCTGCTGTGTAACAGGACTGGGAAGCGCGTGACAGACTAGTGACCATTTGAATTAGGACAAGCAACCTGGGTTCACTAACAAACTCCCCGTGATGGTGGAGAGGCTGTGTCGAACTCCCACCCGTTTTACCGACAGCAGGAGTGCAGATGGAGATACCAGAGTACAAAGCCCCGTTCTCCAGTGTCTACGGTGAAGACAGAGAACTCATATCCGACTTCAGTCTCCCCCAAGCAGCTCGTGATTCCAGACTACCACTCACTGTTTGGACTTATACTTCTGTGTTAAACTATATCGGAGAAAATCAAATTAGCTTCTTAGATCCAGGGAATAATTGGTGAAGTTCATTAGAGAGATAGGTTTTGCAAGAAAATCCCTGTTTCTTTCATTCCTATTTGCATTTCAATTGTGCAAAACACTGTTTTATTCACATAGCACAAGGATTTGGTGTCAGGCAAAGTAACCAGTTTGAGCTGGGATAACATCAAACAATATTCACCCAAATAATATTTGCCCAAAATCGGAAAGTAACTTTGTAGGTGAATCAGGGAAATCTCTGTGCCTCTTCCAGACATCAGTGCCCTCATCTTTAATATGAGGATAACCGACTACTCATTAGATTATTATAAAGATAAAATTAGACAATCTATGTGGAACTCAGAACAATTAGTATTCTCAATGTATGTTATATTTCTCTATTTTTGCAAAATGATGTTCTAATGGACTGAACTGTTTCTTCCTAATAAACAAAGTTTATCATTGTCCAGTTCATTGGACAAAATATAGTTTAAAAGTTTAGGGGGCCAGAGATTTAGCTCAGTGGCTCCAGCGCCTGCCTAGCGAGCACAAGGTCCCTGCTTTGATCCTCAGTAACCACATACAACAATACCAGGCATGGTGACTCACACCCACCGGCAATCAGTACCACGCACCACAATGCTGGGCGCGGTGGCTCACGCCTGTCATCTCAGCACTCGGGAGGCAGAGGCAGGAGGATTGCTGAGTTCAAGGCTTGCCTGGGCTACACAGAGAGCTCAGGGCCAGCCTGAACTACAAAGCGAGACCCTGTCTCAAAAAAAAGAGTTTGATAAAGGTGAAATTCATCTCAAAACCAGAGGGCTGCCATCCTACTTTATTATATTGGTATTGTGACTCCTCAGATAATATAAGGTATTGCATTTAGGAGGTGACTATGGAATATTCTTGACACATACATGTGTGCGGACAGAACATCCATTTACAAGTGTTTGTTTTCGTGGTGAGGATGGGTTTGCACACATGTGGAAGTGGCACATTCTGTGCTTCTCCTTTTGGCCAGCTGGCCTGTGCAGGGAAGAACCGAGCCCCTGCCTCTGAGCCTAACCGGCCTCTGTTGACGACAGCAGCGGTGGCCACACGGGCGCTCTGACCTAACCAGCTGAAAAACACAAATCAAAGCCCAGTCACCTCCCACCCCAAACTTTCATATATGGACATATTTCTAAGTCTCAAGGCTAAACAACATATCTCTTATGGCCATTTTATTAATCCTACACAAATATGTCTGCTAGACACATTTACACAGACTAGTCTAAAATTCCAAAAACAAATGGATAATCCCAGTCTTTTGACAGCCGCCCCCGTAAACCACACGCTGTGGGAAGCGCTGTCCCTTGTGAACAGGGCTTTGAGCCCCAGCGACTGAGGCAGAGGCGTCACCGCTGTGAGAGGCGCCCTCTCCTCTGCTGCGCGGCGCCGGGTCTTCCTGTCTGCTCACAGGGTCAACATGAACAGCATGTCACTCCCATGGCACTGTGTGGCAGATCACGCTACGCCTAAAATAGCTACAAAAAAGTGTTGAACATATTTCCTACAGTTCATGGCAACCACAAGGACATACACCAAATTCCTTATTTAGACCTAGTCTTTTGAATTACACTGATTTTTTAAAAACACACACAGTGCCAGGCTTGGTGGCGCACGCCTGTCATCCCAGCACTCGGGAGGCAGAGGCAGGAGGATTGCTGAGTTCGAGGCCTGCCTGGACTACATAGTGAGCTCAGAGCCAGCTTGAACTACAAAGTGAGACCCTGTCTCAAAAAAAAAAAATTAAAAAATTTTTAAAAAACACACACATTTACCATGTCAACTGTGTGGAAAAGACCATGCAATCATATCAGCTTACACACAATCTAATATGGATTTGATTTAATGTCAGAAAATGAAAGTTGACTGCTGTTATCAGAATGTCTGTATCCCCCCAAGTACAGTGTTGAAATCTAATCACCAGCGCAATTATATGACAGGCAGCGGCTTGGAGAGATAATGACACCACGAGGGCGGAGCCACCGGAGGTGGATTCGGGACCCAGCGGCCTCACTGAAGAAGCCGCAGGGAGCGGCCTGCAGCCTGGCGCCGGGTCGGAGCACGGCAAGCCGCTGCGAGGAAGGTGTGGCCATGGCCGCCACCAGGCCCGTGTCAACGGCTCCTCCTTCCGCCATAAAGAAATGATAATTGGGGCCGGAGGGTTAGCTCAGTGGTTCCGGCGCCTGCCTCGCAAGCGCAAAGACCTGAGTTCGATCCCCGGTGACCACAAACAATGCTGGGCGTGGAGACTCACGCCCGCCAACAATCAACACCGCATACCACAGTGCCGGGCGTGGTGGCTCACGCCTGTCATCCCAGCACCCGGGAGGCAGAGACAGGAGGGTCGCTGAGTTCGCGGCGGCTTGCCTGGGCTCCATAGTGAGCTCAGGGCCAGCCTGAACTACAACGCGAGACCCTGTCTCAAAAAGCAAAAAAAGAAAAAAAAAGAAATGATAACTGCTACATAACACAGACATGTGTGACCTGGTTTGCACAGTGCCGTGTGTACACAGCTACTTAAACATCACTCGGTGCTTCACAAATACATGCAAGTTTTATGTATCACTTCAATATAAATTTAATTTAAAGAGTAAAATTCAGAACACCACCAACTAACTAGGTTCAATTTGCCACCTAGAAATATTTAGTGGTTAAAACGTAGGCAAACAGAAGCAATTTGGTAAATTATTACATTGCTGCCTGAAAATATTTATAGAAAGGTATGAACACTTGGCAAAACGTCCTCCGATGGTGCACAACTGCCTCTGAGCGTCTTCACTCTCTCGTATCAGCACAGACCCTGCAGCTTAGCTCGGGGCCCTGCTGCCCGGCCAGCTCCGCTTCCTTCTCTCTGCAGAGGCCGCCGCTGGCCTCCTCCGCACGCTGCGGGCGGGGCGAGGCCCGAGCCGCTGCCTTCCGGTGCACACGAGCACGGACACTGCGGCCGTCAAGGTCATGCGAAAATGGTAGGAATTTCCCATTCAAGAGCTGGAAAATCCAAGAAGAAACCCCAGCGCGTGCCTCAAAGTGCTCATCTAACAATGCTAAAACAATAGTCTTGTGATAGCATAATACAATAGCCAAGAAAAACCATTTTTCAGCTAATAAATGAAATGTCATGTCTTCTTGCATGTATGTTATGGATTATTACACCCTCTGTTACCCACATGGTAGACATAGGTAAGAACAGCGGGCTGATTGTCTAGGTAATTACAAGAATGTTCCTACTGCTTTGTAGGCTCATTTATTGGAATTCACCGTTGATTCCAGAAATAACTTGCAAACATGAATCTGTAAAAGTCAAAGCCTCAGTAAACTGAGCGAGTGAGGGGAAACAAGCCGCGGGCGAACACGGGGTCGCCGAGCGGGGCAGGCCCAGGCGTCTGGAAGCGGCCGGGCTCGGCAGCAAGGACGGCGGGCCGGGGCTCGCGCCCCCGCAGCCCGCTCCTCGCCTCCCGCGGGTCAGCACTGGCCGGCGGCCGCCCTGGGGAACCGCCCCTGCCCCAGGCCCGGGAGCGGCCGGCCGGCACTCGGCGCCACTGCTCGCCCGTCCGCGGGCTTCGCCGTCTTCACAGCCACACGGACCACTTAGCCTGCTGCAGATTCCTGCAATTTATTTTTGCAGAACACGATGCTCATATTGTTTATTATGGTATTTCCCAAGACTGCATGATACTCATACGATTCCTCTGGAGCTCTTTAGTTTTCTCTGGGATGAAGATGTCTATCCTGACTATAAATCCCAGGATGTCATCAGCCATCGCCTTTGACCCGGTGATGCCCTAGAACCGAACAAACAATACTCCGGGGAACCAACACCCAACTGTGGTATTGAGGGAACTTCATAGGTGTCAGTAGGAAACACCCAAATCCCTAAACTAGGCTGATTCGCAGAAACCCAAGCTCATTAAGTAAATGTTAAAAATCAAAATCTTTGTTTTAATGAGTATCAACACAAATTAGTGTGTAGAAGATGACAGAGCTAACAGAAAAACGTAGAAAACCCGGATCCAATGACTTACGAAGATTTTGCCCTCTAGATTTATACTATTAACTAGATCATAATTTGCCATCTCTTTCAAGTTTTTGAAAACGGTCTCTTTTTCTTAAGGGTAAGTATTAATGAATTTCAAAGAAAAAGAAATACACTATAACATTTACTGGTGTCAAGTGTATAAATAGTGGTAATTTTTCTATCAAAAGATGGTCTTACTTGGTAGCAATCCCAACTCTTCCCTATCAAGTAAAAGGAAATTAAAATGGGAATTTTATTTGATGTAATGAACCTGCCAGTACCCAATGAAATAAAAATGAGCAGTGGTTTTGTTTCTCCTACTAATATAAGCAGTAAAGAAATCAAGTTGTAGGCATATTTATAATTTAGCATGCTCTGAATGATGGCAAGATAAAAACAAACACACATTTAAATGTTGAGCCTATTTCAATATGCCTCACATCTCTCTTTAGAAACTTTATCAAGAAGGAAAAATAAACCCCAAAAGCTCAAAATCCAGCTCATGAAAAAGAACTGTTAATAGAGCAATTACTGGGAATATCCTAGTTTTAAAAAATTTCTCAAGACACTAGAAATCAAATTGTGAAGGTAGGATCAATTTCTTATGCTGACTTAAAACTGAGTTTGCTTAAACCATACAAAGGTGCCTGTTTTTTTTCCATTTGCTTTGTGGATTCTGAAGGTCCAAACCATTATCTGTACAGACCAACAGAAACATGTACAGCAATAAGTCACAAACTACGGAAGCAAACAGGGAAAGCAGGAGAGCTTCTCGGGAGAACATTCTACACAATGAGGAGAAAAACTTCTCTGCATATTGTTCCCACAGATTGTGGTGAGCATTTTAGAGAATCCGATCCAGTGGTGGAAGACGGTAGTGGACACAGGCCAGGAGGAAGCCGGGAACCCTGGTGCCGACCTGCTGCCCTGGCGAGGGGCTCAGAGCGCAGCCCGGGCTGAGGAGCAGAAGCACCTCTCGTCTCCCCAGCACCGACCCTGTGGAACTGCCAGTGCCTAGCTCTCGTGCACATGCTGGGCGCCGGTCACTGTGAAGACGAAGGAGATGGTGCAGGCGGTGCCGCTGTGCCGTGGCGGGAAAAGACTATGAGGAAAACGTGCTTTCCTTACTTTGCTGCCTTCCAGACTTGACACCAACTGTGAGGGCCAGGAAGGAGCGACACCCTTGTAATCACAGTGGGGTGCTCCTCGCTGAGAGAGCCAGCTGTGCGCCTGCCGGCCGCCTCCTCAGCCTCGGCTCCAGCCTGAGCGCCCGGGACCTCGGCTGAGCTACTCAAACTCCTGCTGTGCTGACCCAGTGGGCCTGAAATCGTCCCACGAGCGGATTCCTTTGCCCACAGCCCAGGCAGTTCGGGCAGCTCTGGGTGGAAGGTGCCTCGGATCGGGCCGTGGCGGGATGAACTAGCTACCACTACCGCACAGAGCGATGCATGGGAAAAGTCCCGATAGTGATAATGAGTCAAAAGCAACAGGAAGACATGGAAAGAAAATCGCAGGTCAAAGGAGATCTCTCCACCCAGTAAAGTGGCAGATGTTCATTTTAAATACCCTCACTGATGGAGAATTGATATCTTCAGGCAAAATTATACTATTTTGGGTAACAAATGGTTTTTTTAAGGGCAAATTGTAAGTTATTTGGAAAACAAGAAATGGGGACATTTTTCAGGATGAATGGTTCACAAAGACACTCCTAGGCTTGATTGACCTGGGTAGGATACCCTCTCAAACTCAAAACTGATTCAGATGTAAGACGTGGACACCCAAACGTCGGACCCGTTACCTGCCTCCTTCAGAAGGTCTGAATCAGAGGAGAAATGACCCTCTCTCTTCCTGTGGTTCCCGTGCACATGTCTGTGGCGCAGCACCTCCTCCTCACCTGGGGAACGTCCCGCATCTCTACTTAGGATGCAGCACGTTGCACTTTTATGTAAATCTAGCATAGATCCACCGCCGGGCCTTGGGCACAAAATTGTAAAAAGTGTACTGGGAAAATGTGAGCCAGGGAGCTGGACGTGGTGGAGGCTGAGGCAGGAGAAGCACAAGTCTGAGCCCAGCCTGGGCATTTAGGGAGTCGAGTGAGACCCTCCCTCAAACGTACAATGAAAGGGCCGGGGATTTGGCTCAGTGGTTCCAGCGTCTGCCTGGCAAGCACGATGTCGCTGGTTCCATCCCGGTAACCGCACACCACAGTGCCGAGCGTGGTGGCTCACGCCTGTCATCCCAGCACTCGGGAGGCAGAGGCAGGAGGATTGCTGAGTTCGAGGCTTGCCCGGGCTACATAGTGAGCTCAGGGCCTGGCTGAACTACAAAGCGAGAGCCTGTCTCAAAAATATATATATATATAAAATAAAATATAAGTTAAATGAAACTTAAGTTCTAGAAATGTAGCTCAGCGGGAAGGCGCTGGTGGAAAGCCAGGCCTCCATTCGGCAGCACCCAAGCTCTTCTGGGTTCAGACCCGGCTGACCCGGCGCCCGCCTTCCCTCTCCCCGCCCTTCCCGGTGCGCGCCAGTCTGCGCTGCGCCTTTGTTGGAAATAAGTGAGCTTTCGGCAACGGCTTCTTGAAACATTAGCGCCCGGCCCGCGCGCTGCTCCTTTCCTCGGACAGACCGAGGCTGGAGCCCCGCAGCCCGGCTCGCGGCGAGGTTCGCTCTGATTTCCGGCCGCCGGACGGGGGAGCCGCGGCCTCGGTAGGGCGCACAGATAACCCCGGAGTCGCCGCGCCGCGCTGCGAGCCTGACCGGGCGCAGGCCGCTCGCCGCAGCTGAGCACACACGGGCCGGACGGACAGACCGACGCTGCTCAGGCGCGGAGCCACGGGCGCCGCGCCCCGTCTTCCCGCGGCGGCTGCTCCGCCCTCCGGCTCCGCCCTCCGGCTCCGCCCCGCCGCCGCCGCCCGCGCGAGGCGAGACCAGGCCGTGCCGGCCCCGCCGACAGGCCCCGAAGAGCCGGGGCCCGCGGGAGCCGCGCTCACCGGCGGCCGGGCGGGCCCTGCGCCGGGCGGACCGACGTTGGGGGAAGGGCCGGGCCGGGGCGGCCCGGGTGGGCTCCGCGCGCACACAGCCCCCGGTTCGCGTCCCAGGCGCGATCCCGGCAGCAAAAAGGAAGGGCAACTGGTGCAGCTCAGGACACACGAGAGACCGCGCGGCACTGGCTCCCCCGGAGGGGCGGGCTTCCGGCACGGCGACCGCGGCCCAGCTCCCCGCGGGCCTCACCACGCGGGCGCGCGGCGCGCTCTGGCGCAGACCCTGCACGGAGGACCCGCCTCGCTGCGCGCTCCCGCTTTTCTCCGGCCTTCCCCGGAGGCTTGTCTCCTAATTATTATTTCCTCAGTCAAGCACATTTAATAGCCTAGTTTTTAAATGCAAAAATTTAACCCAGCTGCTACAGAACATGACGTGAAACCATACAGTTCTGGGGCACGTTTGTGTAAATCTCAAAAATTTGTGTGAGATAAAAAGTTTCTAATGACAGCACATAACTTGACATTTTGAAAAATAACTGCTAGCTTAAGGGCTCTTGTGCCCTATATTTCTAAACCTCACAAAGCACCAAGGAATAGACCATTAGCCCCTTTGAACAAAGAGTACCTGGGCACAATACTGTCCAAACAAACAATATTGAACAGCAGCACTGAGGTCAGAACCCTCATGTCAGACTCAACAAGCTGAGGGTGTGTGGGTGTGTGTGCCTCCCCCCGGGTAATTAGTTCCTTTTGAAAAGCGGAGCCTTGGGGTGACATAACTGCGTGTTCGCTGCCTCGCCCCTCTGGGCCAGGTCCCCTAGTCTGATGGCGTGCCAGGGCCCAGGCACACGTTCCAGCCTCGCCATTAATGCGTCTCGTCCTGGCTGTGTCTTCAAAAGAGGGTCTGCTCAGGCCGGAGATTTAGCTCAGTGGTTCCGGCGCCTGCCTCGTAAGCACAAGGTCCTGAGTTCGATCCGGTAACCACATACAATGCTGGGTGTGGAGACTCACACCCACCAACAATCAATACCACACACCACAGTGCTGGGCGTGGTGGTTTACGCCTGTCATCCCAGCACTCGGGAGGCAGAGGCAGGAGGATTGCCTGGGCACCATAGTGAGCTCAGGGCCAGCCTGAACTCCAAAGCGAGACCCTGTCTCAAAAAAAGAAAAAAAAAGGGGGGTCTGCTCCTAAAACACAGTCATCCGAGAAGAGCGGCCTCAGGGCGCTGTGGTCATCACCTGGGAGCCTGCATCGTCCCTGCGCCCTCTGAGCCCGGGAGCCGCTTTGGCCGCGCCAGTTTAGGACCCAGCCTGCGCTGACAGTCTCCCCGCCTCCTGCTGGAGCACAGGGGCCTCGGGGACAGCAAGAGGACACTGAAACCACAACAAGGACTGAAGCGGAATTTCTGGGGTTTTCCTTTTCGTTCTCTCTCTTTTCTTTTCCTTTTCTAAAATGCTTATCGATTAGGTAATACTCTAGGAAAACGTATCCCAGCACTGGTCAATCCAGAATGCATGGGTACAAAAGACCTTCCCAGCAATTTCCCTGTGCCTGCAATGGCCATTTGCTTTTATCAAATTGCATAAATCTCACTTCATGCTAGTATTGAAAATGTCATATTTGAGCTGAGTTGTTTTTACCCAACTACATGGCACCATAAAAATACACTACTCTCATGTTTGCTGATACAGGAATCTTCTAATTACCGGAGATTTCAAACCATTCAGGTTACACATTTAGACCGGGAGACAGTCAGCGCACCGAGATCGGGAATTCTGAAACAGAACGCGAACTCGAGCATAAGGAAAGCCGCTGGTTTGTGAATATTATTTCTACAACCAGGTCACTCTGCTGTCCACACCACGTAAAGTAGAAACCATCGGCATCATGTACACTGGAATCACACCAACCCCTGCCCAGATACTGCTCCGGGATGCAAATGGATTTTAGCACAATTCTTTACACACCGTCTCTCAGAGGGGGGCTGGGGGCGCTGTCTGCCGGTCCGCAGCAAAGAAAGCAGTGCCGGGCTGGGTGGGGCGGCCGCGCCCGGCTTCCGGCAGTGCCATCTCCAGGAACACCAAGCGCGTGGGAATGTGTGCCGAGCGAGAGATCTGACAGACTGCCGTGCGTGCCCGCGTGCCCGCGTGCCCACCCTGCCACCGTGGCTGTGCGCCTGCACCCCGGAAAGCTCTCTGCTACGGTGCAGGAGGATAGCAAAGGACCTAAGCAAGCCACGGCCTGTCACGCTGGGCACCGCATCTCTCCCGCCACGGCGGTCTTTCCTCCTCAGGAAGAAAACACGGAGCGTGGAACCAGCCGGCGCCGGCTGCGCAGCCACCTCAGGACCGGCGCGCCCCCGAAGCGCCCGGCCACACGGTCCGCCGGGCCCGCGCTCCCGCCGTCACACGCACGGTCCGCGGCCGCTGCCCGCAGCCCGGCACCGCGGCGGGGCGCGCCTGGGGCGCGGCTCCATCGGGACAGGCGGGCGCGGGGAGCAGCGTCTGCAGCGGCGTCTCCCGAAAGCCAGGCTCGCGCCGCTCCCGCGCTGGGCGGCTCCACAGCCTCGCTGAAATCTCACACGCGCACACGCGCGCGCACACACACACACACACACACACACACAAGCGCGCGCGCTCTGCCAAGGCCCGCAGTCTACCTTCCTGGGTCTTTTTCGCCTCTGGCTGCCGCCGTCGAACTTCTCCCCGCCGTCGCTTCTCGGAGCCGCGTCCTCGCCCAGCATCGTGCAGCGCGGGAGCCGGGGCCTGAGCGCCCGCCGCCCGGACGGAGCCCGCAAGTCCCGCCGGCGAGCGCGGGAGGAGGGGCGGGAGGCGGAGGCGGGGAAGGGGCGCGCCGGGAGCGGGAGGAAGGCGTTGCCATGGCAGCGGCTGCCACAACTGTTTATCTGGCTGCATTGTTAGATCTGAGTCAACCAATTACCGCAGGGAGGGCCGCAGTGGAGACGGCCTCGAGCGGAGAAGGCCGGCCGGTGGGACTGGGGCTCCGCCCGGGGCCAGGCGTGACTGACGGGGGCTCCGCGCTCGGCGCCCACGCGCCCTCGGGGCCCACCGCCCTCAGCCCTGCCTGGCTCCGGAGGGGAGGGCGGAACCGCACACTGGCCCTGGGGACTCGGGTGCCTCTTAATGCCCTCCGTGAACGTAAGAAAATGACATTTTTAGGAGTTTATCCCTCTGATGAAGCACGGCAGTATTTTCTTTTAAACATGGCTATCTCCTGAAACTCCCTTCAAGACGACGCCTGCCGTGAAGCCTGAGGAGGAGCTTCCCCCGCAGGACGCGGCTCAGGCGGCTCCTTCCTGCGGCGCCTCCTCTGAGGGCACCTGTGACACCGTCCTGCAGCTGCGCGGTGAGCCAGTTGTGTGTGCGCGCGGGTGTGCGCGGGTGTGCGCAAGTGTGTGTACGTGTGTGCGTGCGTGCGTGTTTGGTTGGGGGAGATCATCGAATTTCCCAGAACCCAACATGATGCGTGGTCCACGAGCAGCAGTTAATCAAGGTTTGTTAAACATATAAAGGCACCATGAGTATGGAGTTAAAACATTTTACAATTTGTTGTAGAATTTTCTACATCTATTTCTATGAACTGTTAAAACATACATTTGCAAGAATGCTGTAAAATAAAGTTCTAGAAATATTCTTGAGAAGAGCCAATATTTGCTTCTATGACCGGAAGCCCAGTTTCACATAGTGGATCCCGGTGGCCATGTCTGTGGGTGCAGCTGAGTCCTCCACGTGTTGCACAAGCACACAGAGCACGCGCTGAACATTCGTCCCTATTCCTGGACACGAGTGCGGACGCGGGGCGAGCGGGCCATGCAGACATGCGGCGGGAGTGAGGCCGAAGGCGCAGTGTGCGCGACACACCCTGAGAGCCGAGGTGCTCCGAGGACGCGCGGCTTCCGCTGACCGTCACTGCGGCTCCAGCACACCAGCGCTCAGCCCGGAGTCCTCGTCCCCTCGTTCCTCGCACGAACTTCCCAGGGGTGGGAGGTCGCGCCCGTCAGAGAGGACGGCAGGAAGTCACCGGCTTCTCCAGTCGCGCGCGTCCCCTGCCCTGCTGGCCCCAAGACCTGCCAGTCCCCACCTGATGCCGCCCGTTGCTGCCCTCTCCGGGCCCGTCTGCGCAAGCCCCCCCCCCCCCGCAGTCCTCCCCGCGCTGCAGGATGGCTTGGGCTGGGCCAAAGAGCAACAAGCCTCTGCGTTCTGAAACAAAACCCTCAGGGAACTCGCGCAGAAGCTTCCAGAAGCCCAGCCGCACCTGTCACCTCCACCCTCACCCAGACCCCAGTGCTCCCCCGGCCTCTCACAGCCCCTCCCTACACCCTTACCGCTCTCCGCGAAGCTCTCCTTACCTGTCCCTTCTTGGGAGCGACCTAGCCCGCAAAGGGGGATCTTGCCAAGATACTCATCTAGTCACTGTCTGTCCTGTGCCAGGGGCCTGTGCCAGGGGGTTCCTGCCCTGCTCCCCAAGGCCATACTGGTGAACAACAGGGGATGTGTCTGTCACCGTGGTTTTTAAAGTCTAACAGGAACTCAGTAGTAAGCAAAATTATTAGTAATAGATGCTATGAGGAAAAAGTCAGAGAAGGAATCATGAGAGACAGACACTATTTTATGTGCCAGGAAATATCTTATGTGTCTCTGGAAATCTGAATGAGCTGATAGCATGAGCCGAAGAGTTATCTGAAGGAATAATATTCTAGACAGGGACAGTGGTCACTCAGGGTCCTATCATGAAAACTAATTGCAAAGACACTGAGGAAACCATGTGATCTTCAAAATTAAAGAGGAAATACTGCCGCTGGACCTGGAGGGCAAAGTTGCCGCGAGACCCTTCCCTGCCAGTGGGAGCCGGAAGCGTGCCCCCCCCCCCCCCGCACCGGTAGCAGAATCGCGGTGTTCCCAGCTCTGCAGCGAAAACATTTTCCGTGCACAAGCGCCGTCACTGCGTGCCACAGAGGTGAGCGGCCAACGGGGACACAGAAAATAAAAATCTCCACCAGCAGGTACCCTAGGAGACAGGTCCCAGTGACCTGGGGCCAAGCGGCCAGAAATTAAATGTTCTCCAGCGACAGGAGGTCAGGGTGCTGCCGGATTGGCCGCCTCGTCTGCAGTGTCCAGCCCGCCGCTCTGCGCCTCTCCGCCCAGGGCTCTGCACTCTCTATGCTGGGGCACAGCTTTCGCCCTTAGATTGTCTTTATTTTGTGTGCTTCCTGATTTCTAGGCACTGTCTATGCCTTATTTTAAACAAGAGTTTTAAGTTCTATCTGAGAGAGTGGAGTTTCTAGGTCTGGAACACCAATGCTGACGACACGGGGAGCCTGTAAGTCGTTTTATAATTTCTAAGGCCCACTTTGGCTCCGGGAAGGACAGAGGGCGCTTCTGTCAGTGACGCCGCCGCGCGCGGTGCAGGCGCCCACTCTGCGTAACGAGGGAGCGATTGGACGGGTTTCTCACAGCTGCAAGCGGGGGCTCTCCTCCCCGGGCGGCTGGGGACCCCGCAGGGGCCGGGGCGGTGGTTCTCCCGAGGCAACACAGAAAAGACCTGGACGGGGGGCCGCTCTCCTCCGTCGAAGCGCAGCGGACTCTGCACAGCAAGCACATCACGCAGTGCGGTGAGGCGGGAAAGGTGGCCGCGGAAAACGGCCAGGGCGGAAGCCGGGGACACCAGCAGTCCAGGCAGACACGAAGAAGACATTGTGGCTTCGTGTCAAGCATGTATCACAGCTGAAGCGATGTACAGGTCATTATAGTAATTCTAATATGCCTGCTCGGCCTTATTGATTAGCATTAATGGTATTACAAAATCTAACACACACTCCTTTTCTGAATTCTAGGTATTTGGGTGGGGTGGTTCCTCGAAGGACAGGCAGCCAGGTCTTAGAGCGAGGTTATCTTGCAGTGTCCGCTTGTGTGTCAGAGCTGTCGGTGCTACAAATGTACCTTCTGCAAAATGCTGTCGCGGCTCAGTTCTGTGAAGCCCTCATGACGCTGGCCGGAGGGTCTGCCGAGGACTCACCAGACCGTTTCTCTGCTCCTTTTCGAATGCACACAGAACACTACTGTGAGTTAAATGCATCCTCAAAACATATCTTCACAGCCAGGCGTGGTGGCTCACGCCTGTCATCCCAGCACTCGGGTGGCAGAGGCAGGAGGACTGCTGAGTTCCAGGCTTGCCTGGGCTACATAGTGAGCTCAGGGCCAGCCTGAACTACAAAGCGAGACCCTGTCTCAAAAAAAAAAAAAAAAAAAACATATCTTCACAGCCTAGGCTGGGTGTGGCGGTGCACGCATACAACCCGTCACTTGAGGAGGCTGAGGCAGAAGGATTTCAAATTGGATCCCTTAGCAAAACACTGTCTCAAAATGAAAAAGAAAAGGGGGTTGGGGATACAGTTCAATGCAAAGGCCTTGAGTTCAACTGCCAGTGCCTTAAAACAGTCTTAAGGTCTTAACCCCAGTACTTGTGAATGTGGCCTCATTTGGCAGGAGGCCCTTGCAGATGCAGTCTGGCCCAAATGAGGTCGCATGAGTTGGAGTGGGCGCTGGCCCAGCGCGAGTGTTCTTACAGCAAAGGGCACTTGCACAGCGAGACCCAGACGGGAAAGGTGCCCCCGACAGTGCAGGGGCAGAAACTGAGCGGCGGTGAGGGGACAGGCGCCAGGGACCCGCCCACCCTCCCTCCCACGCGGGAGCAGCGGGGCGCCCTCGCCAGCGAGCACGTTTTCCACCTCCCCGCTGAAGGCGGCAGATGCAGGCCGCGCGAGGAAGCCCCGAGTAACGCGCGCTCGTCGCGGCAGAAGCGCCGGGCCCTCCGGGCGGGCCTCCTGTCTCTGCCTTTATTCACCTCAAAGCGTGCACGAGCTTCCCCCACGAGTGTGTCACCACTGAAACGGTGGTGCTTTTGTTATCGTGTGACCGGGGGTCCGTCCCCACTCTGCTGGGGGCCTTGGCGGGCACACAGCAGCCTCTGCCCCGGGGGCGTCTGCGCCGCGGCAGAAACAGGCCTGGCGGGCAGCGCTGTGGCTCCGGGCGAGGTCCCGCGAGGACTCCACCCCTGAGAGGAAGCGGCTGCGTGCCTGGTGAGGGAACTGAACGGGGCCGAGGGGATCTAAAGACAAAAGGGGAGGAGACTGTTTTTGAGACAGGGTCTCGCTCCGTAGTGCAGGCTGGCCCTGAGCTCGCTGTGCAGCCCAGGCGAGCCTCGAGCTCGGCCACCCTCCTGCCTCTGCCTCCCGAGCGCTGGGGTGACAGGCGGGAGCCACCGCGCCCGGCCCTGTGGCGTGTGCTCCTGGGGATTTGGCAGCCGCCGGAACCACTGAGCTACACCTCCGGCCCAGGAGTCTCACTTCCTAAGGCTGCTCAGAGGAAAAGACACCTCGTGGCTGGGGATCACAGCCCCAGAGCAGCCTCCGGCGGCCTGCTCCTCCCTTCTCCCTCTTTCTGGGTAACTCTCTACCCCCTTCGTGCCCCAGGAGGCACTGCTCTGACCACGTGGTCTCCTTTCTTGGACAGTGAAAAGGAGGACACAGAATCCTTGCCTGTCTTACAGCAAACACAGAGTTTGAAGGCTAAGGATTCTTCTTCTGGGTTTTCCTTTATATTTGAGTCATTTCTTTATAATTGAAGAAGGATGTGAAATGTAAATCTAGCAAACAAACAAAAAAACACACAGCTTCCCAAAATTCAGTGAGAAGAAGCCCTTGATATTTTGGGAAGGGCACAGCGGGGGCTCGGGCCTCGGGGCCGCCTCCTCCAGTGTCCGCCGACACGTTTTCGGCGGTGTCGCCCCGGGACGACCGGGAAGGGCTCGAGGTCCTGCCAGGCTTCAGGGCCAGCCGGGCGAGGGCCAGCGCTTCCTCCCCTCCGTCCTTGCTGGTCTCGCCGCCGGCTTCAGCAGGAGGCAGCCGTAGTCCCGGCTGTGGTCCCCCCGCTTCACTGACTCCGCTCTTCCCCCGCAGCCATCTGTGGGAGCCGGGCCTGTGCTGCGTGTGGCGCTCTGGCCGCAGCGACAGCATTCTCGCCTAACGAGGCCACAACGGCAGAACCGGGAGCGTGAGGACACCCAGGCTGCCTCGAGAAACGGAGCCTCATCCAGTTTGAAAGGCCCCTGGGCGGGGCCCTGGCCACCCCAGCTGTCGTGACTCCCACTCAGGGCGCCCCTAGACACGGTTCCCCAGCCAAGCTGCTATTCCCGAATTCAGTCAAATGAGCGTACACACAGCTAACAGTCGCAAGAGGTGGCCAGGTCCTGAGGGCAGAAGCCGTAGGGACAGGGTTAGCGACCTCAGGAAACGAAACGGGCGGAGGAGCTTTGTCTCCGCCAGATGTAGACACAGTGAGGAGAAACTCGCGGGCGCACGTGTGGAGACAGCGGGGGAACTAACCAGGAAGAGGCCCTCACCAGACCTCGGCTCCCTGGACTTCCGCCTCCAGAACCCCGAGAGGTGAGTCGGTTACACTCCTCAGAGGAGCCGGACTGTGGCAGCCCACGTGGGGACCCATCGCCGCCATTTAACACGCGGCCAGGCAGCGCGAGCGCTCTGCTAACTGACGGCGACAGTCTCCTCACACCTGTGCTGCTACACCCAGGAGATACGGCTGGGAAAGAGTGGATTTTGCAACTGTGTAACACACTGACTTGGATGTGTGGGAGCGGGTTTAGAGAGAGAATTAGCCAGTCCTAACCTAGGTAGGAACTCCACGACCACAGCTGAGCACGTCTATCAGGAAGACTTGAGGGGCGGCAGCTCAACACCGCCAGCCTGGCGTCCTGCTCGCCCTTTGAGCAGAGCGCATCCTTGTGCTGACTGCGGCGAACCGAACCTGCGACGGGGTGACCAGGAGAACAGGCAGGGGTGCACGAAGGGGACTAGACAGCGAAATCCGGGGGGCTGCACTGGAGCACTTGGAACGTACGTGTCAAAGCCCCATGAAGCGATTCGGTGGTTCAGCTTGCGACAGGTGCTGAGGATCAAACACAGGGCCTCACGGCGCTGGGCAAGTGTCCCGCCCCTGAGTCCCGGAACAGGTTAGGAGGGAAACAATGATAAAAGCTGTGTGTATGGAACAGGGATTTATCCCAGTGGTTCCAGCGCCTACCTACCAAGCGCAAGGTCCCTGGTTCGATCCCCAGTAACCACATACAACAACCCCGGGTGTGGTGACTCACACCCACCAGCAATCGGTACCACTTACCGCAGTGCCAGGGGTGGTGGCTCACACCTGTCATCCCAGCACTCAGGAAGGCAGAGGCAGGAGGGTTGCTGTGAGTTTGGGGCTAACTTGGGCTACATAGTGAGTTCAGGGCCAGCCTGAACTACAAAGTGAGACCCTGTCTCGAAAACTAAAAAAAAAAAAGTATACGTGGGTTTTTTAAGAGTACTCGTTATAAAATGGAGCTGACCAGAACATGATACGAACATACGTGTCTAAGCATGTGTACCCCTGTGCCGGATGCACAGGTGCAACGGTCAGTCCGTCGCCAGGAGATGTGACCCACACACCTCCAAGGGGACAGAGCCAGACGACGGCAGGGAAAGCAGCCAAAGCGCAAAGGGCGAGCGTGGGGAAACAGACGCCATCTCCATTCAAGTCGCTGTCGGGAAGAGCCTGGGGAGCTCTCTGAGCTCAGGCCGGTCACCGGACGGAGAAGGCCCAGGAAGGCGAACGGCTCCCCCTGGCGGCCACGGAGCGGCAGCGCGAGGACGAGGACGCAGCTCTCCCGGCTCCGGGCGGGCGGTGGTCAGGCCCTGCCGCGTTCCGGATGCCGGGAGCACCAGGTCGGAGAAAAGTGCGGCTGCTAACACGCCTGCGGGGGAACGAGGACGGAAGGAAGACCTGCCAGGGGCGGCTGCGCACGGCCAGGCCCGGCCAGGCCTCGCCGGGGCGGCTTTGAGGAGCGCACGACGGGTCAGGGCCCATCTCCCTCCTCTGCCGGTCTAATCCGCACCTGGCCAAGAGGGGCTCGGCTGCACCACTCACTCTGCTGTGGAACCCTCACCTCGTGGGGCACATATTGCTAAATTAGCACAGTGTTTCACTGACAATCTCATTTCATGTCAATATCAGCAACAGTATTTTAGATCAAATGTAGAGCTTCATAGAACAGCAAACTGCGGGTGAGCTCACCACGTGCGTGCTCCCGGCGAGGCCCGAGTTCAGCGCTCGGCACCGGCCTGCTTTCCTGCGCCCTTGCGTCCCGGGGGCGTCACCTCCTGGAAAGAGCTGTTGTAACTGCGTTCCCTGTGAATGCCACACGGGGCAGGCTGTGTCCCCGACGGCCGTATTTTCACAGTGTAAATACTTTTTCTTTAACAAGTACTTCTCTCACCTATGAAAAGCAGATCTGTGCCCATTAATTCAACATAGAAGGAACCCAGATGCTCCGTATTTAGCTCACATAAATGTAGATCCTATTTTAAAGGTGTGCGCCCACAAGAACACAGTCCCAACGCAGGCGGTGGCACAGGCGGCACGACCAGCTCCTTGCTTTCGAGCAATAAGAAGCCCGACACCCGCTAGGTCATTGCAACTGTGCACCCTCCACTCAAGGCGGGCACGCGGCGAGCGGCACTGGAGCCGAGTCCGAAGCCTGCTGCCGGCTGTGCCACAAGCGCAGCTCCGCAGGGGCCACTTTCTGCTGAGATGCTCTGCGGCCCCGACACCCAAGCTCGGCGGCTGACGCGTGAGAAGCGGGCGGGAGCGCCCCCCACGCCGGCTAACACCGCCCAGGGGTGAGATGGCGACTCCTGGGACGCGGGAGCGCAGCGGAGACGTGAGGAGGCGGCTCTGGGGTGCACTTGTGTGTCCACACTCACGCCTGCCCCAGAGCCTCGAGCACAAGGAAACGAGATGCTAACCCGAATATTAAAACTGTAAACAGGGCCAGAGGGTTAGCTCAGTGGCTCCGGCGCCTGCCTGGCAAGCGCAAGGTCCTGAGTTCGATCCCCGGTAACCACATACAATGCTGGGTGTGGAGACTCACGCCCAAGCCATCAATACCACACACCACAGTGCTACAGTGCTGGGCCTGGTGGCTCACGCCTGTCATCCCGGCACTCGGGAGGCAGAGGCAGGAGGATTGCTGAGTTCCAGGCTTGCCTGGGCTCCATAGGGAGCTCAGGGCCAGCCTGAACTACAAAATGAGACCCTGTCCCCCCCCCCCAAAAAAAAACTAAACAGACAAAATGAGTAAGATAATAGTTGATAAAGGAAGTCAGTTTGCTATCTTATCATTTGTGTCCATGAATTATTAAGCACTGGCCACGCCTATTCCTTTACCCCATTAAGGAAAACTAATGTTCAACAGGTTGGTATCTGTTAATACTATCTATTCGTTTTGCAGCGCTGGAGTTTGAACCCTGAGCTTCCCACTGAGCTCCATCCTAGACCCGTTTATTTTTCGAGATCGGGTCTCGCTCAGTTGCTCAGGCTGGGCTGGCACTTCGGATCCTCCTGCCTGAGCCGCAATCCAGGCTCGACCCGCATGTACCACACAGAACACAGACTGCAAGGGCGGCCTGTGATGCCCCGGCGGCTGCACTGTGCGCCTCACACTTGGTTTATCAAAGTTTAAAGATGAGATAAAGGGTTGGGCTCAGTGATTCCCCTGCCTACCACAAACACACAAGGTTCTGAGTTCAATCCCCAGCACTAGAACGACAAAATTAAGTAAGTCACCTTATTAAAAGAAACACAAGGAGATTCATAAGCAGTTTGCTCAGCACAGGAAAAGGACTTTAGTTTTTCTTAGGTGTAATCTAATTTAAATGGCACGACGTGGGTTAAAGTAGAAGCGTTATTGAGATTTCACAAGTGTGCGGTGCTTTTCCTAATAGGAGACACTATTTCATGGCACAGCGAGTATCCGCTGGGTCCCTCATCTAAAACTCATGGGTCTTCGCTTTCCTCGGTTCACAAAACAAAGTTTCAACTGAGAGATGACAGCAGGTATTTTTCGAAGGACCTGTTCACCAGTACCTGAGGGCTCGGCCTCCTCTCCAGCGGCTGCAGACCCACCAGACGCTGTCTCCTCAGAGGGAGCCCCTGCGGGCGGCTGTTCAGTGAAATGACGCGAGGCAGGCGGCAGACGTCCTTCCGTCCCCTCTGCACGGAGCCTGCGATCTCTCGCCGACAGCACGGTCCGAGGGGCGCGGGAGGCGCCGCTGGGCCCGTCAGAGCCCTGAGAGCCGCGCTCACCGCGAGTGGGCGACGGGGGGCCACAGGCGTCCCGCAAACTCCGCCAGAGCCCGACCCCAACTACCGGGAGGGGAGCTGCAGGGCCTCTGGTGTCAGCACAGAGCCCTTTCAAGGGACAGTACAAGGGTAAAGGCGAGAGTGGAGACCGGCTGGCACCAAGGAGGGACTCGGGAAGAGGACGAACATCCCACCCTGTGAAATCCTTCCCGAGCTCCGCTGGGAAGGTGGGGTTCACCCGCCCACCGCGAGAAGCTGGCTGGGCCCGCACTGCCTGCCATTTCCTGCGTCTGACCTTGCTTCACACCGTAGTGCGCGACGCGGCCCCTGGGAAGCCTGAAGGTGCACAGAAGCCGAGGCCTGGCCAAGGCAGCCCCAGAAGAACAGGCTGCGGCCGCCCCGTCCGTCCTTCCGTCCATCCGCGGCCCGCACCGCTCTGCCTGGCCCGGGCCCTCTGACGCCAGGCTTGTGCCCTAAGCCGGGGCACATCCGTCTCGTGACAGGCTTCCAGACTTAGAAACCAGTTCCAAAGACACCAAAAAAAGAAGCAATCAATTCAAAACAGTTTATACATTTTTCTCCTTCCAAAAACTCTCCGTCTTACAATTTAAATTGCATACATTTTTATATAGGGTATGCGATCAGAATAGTAAAGAGAACTGGTAATTAAAGCTAGAATAATACCGAGGCGCATTGGTAACAGCACCAGCATTCCTGCCACAGACTTCTGAGATGCCTCGGCTCGAGACACCTTTTATTTCTAAAGAACTTCACTGGGCTCGTCCAAAAGGTAAACTACAACTTGGCCGCACAGTAACCACATGTAATTGTGTTTTCCTCCAAGCACGCTGGGCTGAACTCAAATACAACCATTTTGTTTCAGGGAAGAAAAAACAAAGGAAAGACAGAAGAGTGGCACAGACTAGATACACCGCAGTGCCGGACGCCCCAGCATTCAATATTAACAGTTTTGCTGTTTTACTTTTTGGGTGTTGTCCGTTCGCTAAATAATGGAAAGAGGAGCATTCAGAAGGGATTTCCCAATTCTTCCTTAATGAGAGGCTTCTCCCAGCTTCCTCCTGCTGAACCCTGCAAGTGCATCTGTCCAGCTCTGGTAACAAAAGAACAAAAGGAACAAACCCCTGGTCTGCTTAAGGTTTTGCTAGTGACAGCATGAAGTCACCAAATCCAGCAACACTGAAAAACAGAAATAGCGTGGGAACTGGAGGGGGTGAAATAATATGTTTATCTTAAATTGTATTCCCATGACTGGGTAGACATCATTTTACATAGCTGCTATACCTTAGGAAGAAGTTTAAAGGCAAATGTTCCAGTTAACTAACAGGCAAAAAATCGACGCATCTGCCCATTTATTCTCCAACAGTCTCCAGGGTGTCTCTCTCCCGGTAAAAATAAATAAGTGCAGGAAAAGACGAACGGACAGTTTGGAGAAAGATAAATATCTCCAAAAAGAGAGAAAGGCAGAGATGTGTTGAGCCAATAAATAAATAAATAAAAATATTAATTTTGTCTAAAGGATCTGTATGAGTCTCCTAAAGATGCCACAGAAATCTTCTTTGCATGTCTTTTAAATTTCAATTTACAGTATATTTCAAAAACCTTTTGACAAACTTCAAATCACAGTCACAGAGCTGGCAGACAGCTCAAGTCATCTGCTTGGTGTTTTTCAAGTGAGCACACGTCTCAAATCCTAAAGAAAAACAACTCTTCATTGCCCCAGCAAAGCCTTCCCCAAAATGTCACTGTTCTCTTTGTCTTTTTAACTAACAGTCGGCACCCTGATGGTTCGGGCCCCACTTTCCTCTCTCTCCACATAAAGAGGAAACGGTGAGCGCCACTGCAGATAAGAAATCCCTCCCATTCCTAAAGCTCTCTACGCTGCCCATTTGCCAGCTCACCTTTCTTTTCAGCCTGTGCCATCTTAATTTCTTTTTTTTTTTTTTTTTTTGAGGCAGGGTCTCGCTTTGTAGATCAGGCTGGCCCTGAGCTCACTGTGTAGCCCAGGCAAGCCTGAAACTCAGCAATCCTCCTGCCTCTGCCTCCCGAGTGCTGGGATCACAGGCATGAGCCACCATGCCCGGCACTGTGGTGTGTGGTATTGATGGCTCGTGGGCATGAGTCTCCCCGCCCAGCACTGTATGTGGTTACCGGGATCAAACTCAGGACCTTGCGCTTGCGAGGCAGGCACTGGAACCACTGAGCTAAATCTCCGGCCTAACGTATAATTTTTTACATGTAGACTTAATTGTGCTTATCATCTAGAATAAAAATGCAAATTAAATCTAGTACACTAGTACACTAGATTATAAATATTACCAAAAGAAATAGAATAAGGGCATATAGAAAGATCATGTTGAAAAAATAAGTATTTTTACCCGTAGAATGAAAACCAAGTAAAATCAGAAAGGAGTAAACCTGTCATATAAGAGTGAAAAGTAAAATCAGACCAAGAATTAAGGCAGCGGAACCGTCCGGAGAACGGGACATCCTTGGCGCGGCTCCTTCACGCTCTCCCAGACGGAGCCGTGAGCGGCAGCCTGGCTGCGCGGCCGGGCGGGCCTGGGCCTGGGCGGCCACTGTCCTCGTGGGAGGCGCGCGGAGCCCGGCGCCGGGTCTGAGCTTGGACCCCCCTTCGGCACGGTTCCAAACCCCGGAAATACATTTCAATTAGATTCACAGCCAGAACCCAGGTTCTGTACAGAGCAAGAGGATGGCGTTTGTGGTGTAAACGTAAGGTGGGCTCGGCCGTCAAAGGAGGGAAAGAACGATGCGCCGCCTCGGCCCGGGGCTTCCCAGGCCGCCCCGGTTTGGCCGCAGGTGGTCTGCGACCGGCCACGGCCCTTGCGGAGCTTCCGGGTAAAACTGAAGAGTGTGAAAGTAATAACAGACAAGAAAGAAAAAGGAGATCACACACGGTTAAGAAATTAGGATGGGGGGCCAGAGAGCTAGCTCAGTGGTTCCGGCGCCTGCCTCACAAGTGCAAGGTCCTGAGTTCAATCCCCGGTAACCACATACAGTGCTGGGCGGGGAGACTCACACCCACCAGCCATCAGTACCACACACCACAGTGCGGGCGTGGTGGCTCACGCCTGTCATCGCAGCACTCGGGAGGCAGAGGCAGGAGGATTGCTGAGTTCAAGGCTTGCCTGGGCTCCATAGTGAGCTCAGGGCCAGCCTGAACTACAAAGCTAGACCCTGTCTCAAAACAACAACAACAACAAAATTAAGTAAATAAATACTATTTTAGGAAGAAATGACAAGTAGTTGACAATCTACTCCTGTTTACATGCTACATGTGCCTAGCACTCCTGGAAGCCCAGCACCGGGGGCCACGCGCGCACACGAGCATCCCCGGGCGCGGGGCCCGACGGAACTGCGGCTTCTCCCTCCGCTGCCCGCATCCCTGGGCACCGACCGGGCACCTCTCTGGCCCCCGCGGAGCCGAGCCTGGCGGTAGACGGTCGGCGGCAGCAGCCCGGGGCCCGCGCTTTCTCAGCCCACGGAACGAACGCTCGGCACAGACGGTGGGCGCACGCCGCGCGGCGCGTCTCCCCTCTGCTCCGGGCGACCCGCGGGCTGCTTCAGGGCGCACGCGCTCTTCACACCCGACGCCGGACCCTGCGCGCAGCCCATGAACCAACCTGCAGAAACCCCCTCTGCACACATCGTCACAAACGCATCTCCACCTTCCCTGAGCCCCGCTGGCCACGCGGCCCTTGGCCTCCGCGTCTCTTGAACACGTCAGCCTCAGGACCTGTGTGCCAGCCTGCACGTAGGGAGCGCGTCGACCTTGCGACTCTCTAGCAGACATCATCAAACAATCACTGCTGGGTTTCGTAGCTCCCAGTGCTGCTAAGCGCCTTCCACCAAATGAGTGCTCAATACAGATGCCCGCTGGGTAAATGGAAGTTAACAAATGTTATGTTCATTTGTTCCAACTTTTTTTTCCACTATGGGCATCAAACTCAGGGCCTTCATACCAAGATACGTGCCTGGGCCATTTTCTGTCTTTTAGTACTACAGTCTTGCTAAGTCGCAGAGTTGCCCAGGCTGGGCTCAAACTTGTGACCCACCTGCCTCAGCCTCCCAGAGCGCTGGAGTTGCAGGTGTGCGCCCCACACCAGGTGACCTCTGGACAGTGTCCCCAGCGTCCCTCCGCTCGGCCCCCATCTGAGCAGCTCCCCCTCCGCACCTCACGCCCGTCCCCAAGGTCGCTGCCTGGACGGCGACACGGAGCCGGGCTATGAGCGGCCTCTGCCTGGACGGGGACACCAACAACGTAGGAATAAATCTTTACCAGCTGTTTCTCAGACAAAGGCCTATTATCTACAATATATAAAGAACTTAAACAGATCAGCCTCCCCAAGTTTAAAGACCCAATTCAAAAATGGGCATCTGAAATGAACAGACACTTCTCAGAGGCAGAAGTCAAAGCGGCCAAGAAGCACATTAAGAAATGCTCAACATCACTGGTCATTCGAGAGATGCAGATGAAAACAACACTGAGATTTCATCTCACTCCGCAAAGAATGGCTGCTATTGAGAAATCAACCAGCAATAAATGCTGGCGAGGCTGTGGGGAGAAACGAACCCTTCTCCACTGCTGGTGGGATTGTAGACTTGTACAACCATTGTGGAGATTCCTCAAAAAACTAGGACTAGGGGTCCCATCTGACCCTTCTATTCCCCTGCTAGGAATATACCCAAAGGAATTAAAAGAACCATATCGTAAAGATATATGTACACCATGTTAACAGCAGCTCAGTTTCTGATAGCCCAATCTTGGAAACAATCCAAATGCCCATCAACTGGAGACTGAATAAAGAAGATGTGGGTTTTTTTTTTTTTTTTTTTTTTTTTTTTTTTTTTTGCTTTTTGGAGACAGGGTCTCGCTTTGTAGTTCAGGCTGGCCCTGAGCTCACTATGGTGCCCAGGCAAGCCGCCGCGAACTCAGTAATCCTCCTGTCTCTGTCTCCTGAGTGCTGGGATTACAGGCGTGAGCCACCACGCCCAGCATTATATGTGGTCACCGGGGATCGAACTCAGGTCCTTACGCTTGCGAGGCAGGTGCCAGAACCACTGAGCTAACCCTCCGGCCCCGATGTGGGTTTTTTTTTTTAATAAAATGAAGTATTATTCTGCCATAAAGAGTGACAAATTTCATTCATTTATGTGCAAATGGACATACCTTGAGACACACTAATAAGTGAAATAAATAGGTCACAGATATATAAATACAGTTATCTTTTCTTTGGTATGAGGACCTGTAGATATAAATGAGTTCTAGAATGTATATAGATTTTGTGAAATAGGAAATATTCACAGGGAATGTGGTAGAGGAAAGTAATAAGAGGAACGAATAAATAGGATTTGAAAATGTTAAAAAGCACATATATGTAAGGGGTAGGGAGTTGTGAGTGGGTAGGGATATGGGTAAAAATGAGAATCAGCTCTTGAGATATACTGGTACAAATTCCCCAGTGTGGCATGTGATTGTGAGCTGTATATAAAACGTACCAATAAATAATTAAAAAAACAAAAACTTCTGCTGGAGGAGGGTTGCTGAGTTCTAGGCTTGCCTGGGCTGCATAGTGAGCTCAGGGCCAGCCTGAACTTTACAAAGCAAGACACTGTCTCAAAAACAAATAAAAATAAATTCAAAAAATTTCTGCCTGGACAGCCCCTCTTGGGAGGATTCTCTCGAGTGCTTGACTTTCTTATTTCCCCTAGTATTTCATTTATTTTTATAGATCAAAGAACTTTTGTGTCCTTTAGCCAGCTTTTTTCTGCAAGTTGACTGCATAACAAGAGAGAGAAAATTTTTAATGAGAGAAAAGAAATCTCGTACACTGAATTTCCGCACAGCTGTCCCACTTGTATATGCGTCTAGTATGTTAGTAATTTTTTAAGAGCAAAACAGGTTAACATATAATATCCATTACTAAGGAGGAATATGGTTGCTGAATACATCATTTCACACTGTTAACAAATTAGAGAATTCCCACCCAGCATGACAGCACAAGCCTGAAATCCAAGCACTCAGAAGGCTGAGGCAGGAGGATTGCCAAGAGTTCAAGGCCAGCCTGATCTATATAGCGAGACTTTGTCTCAATTAAAAAAGCAAGTATTATAGTCCCTTTTGTTTCTCACCTGACTTCCCTTGCCTGAGCCTGATACAAGCATGTGCTCCTGTTAACGAAGCAGGGGTGCGGCGTACCTCCAAAACAGGCCCACACCGAGACAAAGCGAACCCTCAGACAAAGCGAAGGCGCTAAGCCCTCCGGGAGGAAGCCTTTCTCTGCTTTCTTCACGGCTGCCTGTCCAAAGTCCTTGTAGACTGGTCTTGTGAAGCGGCCCTCGGCCGGAAGCGGTCCAGGCGCTGGGGAAGTCCGGTGGGCGAAAGGCCCGTCCGCGGGAGAAGGAGGCCGCGCAGGGACGGAGACGGCCGCGAGGCAGACGGGCGCCTGCGGCCCGGGTGGCACAGGGCTCCGCCTGAGGCGGTGGCGACGGAGAGGGCCGGCGGCCGGACCGCAGCGTCGGGGAGTCAGCCCGAGGGCTCCGCGGGGAGCGAGCCCCCGTTCGTTTGTACGTTTTTGAGACAAAGTTGGAGTAAGACGTCCAGGCCGAGCTGCTCCCTCCCGCTCCAGCTGCCCAGAGGGTCCGGCTGTGCCGCGGCCGAGGCCCGGAGCGCAGGGAGGACAGGCCGCGGGCGGAGGGCAGGGGAGGCCCGGGCGCGGGGCCCAGCGCGCAGGGCCTGGGGGGCCGGAGCCGGCGCGCTCACCGCCCAGCGCACCCCTCGTTTCTGCCTGGCGCGCACCCCCAGGGCTCCACGGAAGTCCCGGTCGCAGGAGGAGATGCCATCCTGCACCGGGGCCGCAGCCTGGATTCCGCTGAGCTCTAGAAGCTCGGCGACACGGCTCCCAAAGCGACGGAAAAGCACAAAATGGGAATTCGGCACATTTCTCAGGGCTCACCATGGCGTCATCCAAGCAATGAAAGCGACACAGAGTCTGTTCCGAACAGGCCCGGGCCCTCATCGCGCAAACCGCACTCTTCATTCCCACTGAGTGGCCGTGGCGGCCCCGTTCACAGAAGACCCACAGCCACCATCTTCCAGGTTCAATTTCTCTGGAAAGCTTAGCTCGAAGTGCCAAAAAATATCCTAATGTCCGCTCACTCTCTGCCGTGATGGCCAAGCTCGGGCAGGAGGCGTCCGGGCCCGCAGTGCCCCCGAAAGGGCCAAACCTCTGGGCTACCAGGAGTCAGGCGTCCGCGCCGCGGGACGGGAAGGTTTGGGAAGAGCTGCGGGCCTGGAACTGAGTCTCGCGCACGACGAGAAACGTCCACATTCAGAAGGAAAGCCGAGCACCGTGGCGGCCCCCTCGGGAGGCTGAGGCAGGAGGACTGCAAGTCCAAGGCCAGCCCGGGTGACCTGGCGAGACAATCTCAAAGGCACGGGAGTCTCCCGCCATGGGCACGTGCCTGGCACGCGTGATGCTGCGAGTTCAAGCCCAGCTCTGGGGCGGGGGCGGAGAGAGAAACCGGACTACATCACAAGAGACACCGAGTCTTTGCTCTCAGCGTGCGATCTGGCAAAACAAAGCGCGCGTGTCAGAAATGGCAGGAGCTGGGCTGCTAAATCTGGGGAAATACTGCTTCACTCGTTTAGCTGTATTGTCAAAGGTACAAAATCAGCAACATTAACAAGATAAACCGATAATGTACTGTTCTCCTTTCCCTGGTAGGAAAACACACACACACACGCACGCACGCACGCACGCACGTGCACACACACGCGCACACACTGTGAAAGGAACTAGCGCTCTCCTACCCAGTGGGGCCCTCTCCTCCCGGGGGCCCCACTCCCCAGGCCCCCGGACGCAGGCCGGCGACGCGCGTGACCAGGGAGAAACTCAGCGCTCGGCTCCGGCCCGAGCTCCCTCCCGCACACGCTTTCTGCCGGCGCCTCGCGGAACTGAAGTCACAAAACAGACGGCGCTCGGGGGTCCCCGGGTCTGCACCCCCGAGGGCCCCACGCCACGTACGACGCCGATTAAATAAATGTGCCCGCGCTCCTCTGTCTTGCTGCCTTCTGTCACGGCGAAGCCACTGTGCCCTTTCAGACAGGTGAGGAGAGCTTTCGTCACCGCCTACCGAGCAAAGTGACTTTCCAAGACAAGTTTCTCAGTGCGTGTTGTTGTTGTTGTTGTTCTTGTTTTGAGACAGGGTCTCGCTTTGTAGTTCAGGCTGGCCCTGAGCTCACCATGGAGCCCAGGCAAGCCTCCAACTCAGCGATCCTCCTGCCTCTGCCTCCCAAATGCTGGGATTATAGGCCTGAGCCACCACACCCAGCACTATGGTATGTGGTACTGATTGCTGGTGGGTGTGAGTCACCACGCCCAGTATTGCTGCTTATGGTTACCAGGGATGAACCAGGGACCTTGTGCTTGCTAGGCAGGTGCCGGAACTACTGAGCTAAATCTCCAGCCCCTCCTTCTGAGAGATTTTTACTGTCATGCTTTCTAGACTGACTGCCTTTTAGGTAAGTATGCGATAGTACAGTAATGATAAAAATAAGGTAATATACACCTTGGGAAACAGATAAATGCCAACACTAATCATGCTTTTTGAATTCCCCAGGTGTTCTGCTATATGAGAGAAATATAAAATAAAACTTTTCCTTAAAAAAAAATCAGTATGTAGTGACTAGCCATCTGAAGTGTGTGAACCACAGGAAGAATCTGACGGAAATGACGTTCAGCCAGGCAGAGCCTCTGAAACCAAACTACTGATGTTATGCATTACTTACGTACACCCCTGACCATACACTGCATGCTCAGATCCTTTCCACAGTACGGGATTCCTGCCTTATGCTTGATAGCGTATCCTGAGATAAACAGTGTCTTTCACTTATGAATTCCAACTGATTTCAGGGAAACTTTACAGTCCTAGCAACACCGTCACCATAGCAATGCAACCTGATTAGATATTCTTAGCAACCAGCCACAACTCACACCCACAGAGTCCCTTCATTGATTCCAAGAAGAATAATGCTGGCATTCCAGTTTCTAAACCATACAGATCTCAGGGAAAGACAGGCACGGACGGGGGCCCTGTGACAGCTGGTGGACTGGTGTGTTCATAAACACTGCTTCTGGGCTCGAGTGTATCCTATAGATAGCAAATGAACACAGAAGAAAGGACCCCTCGTGGCAGAGTCGAAGGGCTCCGTTTGGCCCGTGAAGTATGTGCACGCAATGGCAGACTCCTTCTGAATTTCAGATTGGAGTTACTAGAGTTTTCTATTCTTCTCAAATAAATCATATACTCATTGGGATGGCGTTTACGGAGACAGCGATCAAATCACGCGTCTGCCACGATGAACTGACGTCCTGATCCCAATGCTTTCAGCACATCTGCTTCTCTCTTGAAGAGCCGCAGGCACGATCGGGGCGTGGAGAGGCGGCCTCGGGCCCCGACGCCCAGAGCCCTGCTGGCGGGAAGGGCCGCCCCGGACACGGTCCGCTGAGGGCCGGAATCTGAGTCCATCCAGGCAGCTCCGCACCAGGAGGCCAGATGCGGCCAGGCCTCGGAGGGCTCAGAAGATGCTGAACCCGGGAATCTGTGAACACGGTTCTATTAAATAGGGGACGCTTTTCCACAAGCCTCAGTCTTGAGCCACTGTGTCTTTAAATGGAAAAGAAACAAATTATATTCTCTCTCCCCCCAAATAGGCGCATTTCAGTAGGAGACAATCCAATTTATCTACATATGCCACTTCTTCTATAAACGGAAGGAAGGGTAGAAAGGAATTAAAATACAAAACAATCAGGACCAAAGCACATTTTTGGTGTTGTTGCTTTTAAAAATTGCTAAATCTGAGCTATTGATATGATACCATGAAAATAATGACCTTCTGCTAAAGAAGTAGCAACCCCTTTGGGGAGGTCTCCAATTTTTATAAATTGCTCTAAAATATCAAATATATTCAGAAATGTGCACCCAAAATGTGAGCATGTCACAACTGAAAATGAAGAATGAGAGAATGTGTAACCTAAACGTGTGTCACTTTGGCATAAGGGTTATATTGAGCTGAGGCGTTTTTTAAAACAGCAGGTGAAGCAGGCGTGGTGGAATATCACAGTCCCAGCTGCCCTGGAGGCTGAGGCAGGAAGACCTTTCGAGCCTACAAGTTCGAGGCCAGTCTAGACAACGTACTGAGACTCCCACCTCTAAACAAATTAGAGACTTAAGCAAATCAAAGAGGGGTTTTTGTGAAGTCCCCTTTTTCTAACAGCAGATTGACCCCCCACGTGGTATCGCCCCCTAGCAGTAGGAAAGCAACATTTCTATCACCAGAGACATAATCTAGGCCCAGAAAAATCTGTACAAAATTCCCCAACAGAGCTGACATTGTCACCCCTTGCAAGTTTTTAACCCATTATAGTTTCAGAGCTCAAAACTTCTGAATTCTAAAATACACATTATCCTAAGTCACATGTAAAGGACTGAGATATTTATTTTTAGTGGGTGCGGATTAAAGCCTCTGCACAGGGGCCTTCTCTGAGGTCCTGGCTTTACGATTCTGCCCTCTTTCCATCGCACTGGCGCCCTCAGGTGGGCCTGTCTGGGTCCGCGGCCAGCCTCCCTCTCACTGCAGGCGTTCGCTTCCTCCCGGGCGCTTAGGAAAGTCCTGGTGAGCCGGCCTGTGCCCTCGCCTGTGCGCCAGCGCGGCGACCCCTCAGGGCGTGGGGTGCGGGCGGGGACCCGCCGCTGCCCTCCCAGCACCCGCGCCCTGCGCGAGGCCCGGCTGGCTGCTGTCGGGACGGTGCGTGGCCGGGAACGAAGAGGCGCAGGTAGAACAAGAGCTTAGTGAGATCCAAGCCGCGGGGAGAGCACAGGTAACTTCCTTCCTTTGTGAATGTTCTGCGAAGGAGCTGTCTTGGTTTCCAGTGGAAGGAAGAACCCTTCAAACAGAGAGCAGATCCATAATTAAATGTTCCTATACATCCAACACTCCGCTCAGAGCGCTTCTGGCCAAAACACACCCTCCGCTGCCACCGGACCCAGTGCAGGCCGCCAGCGTCGCTCCTCGCAGAGAGAAACCAGTGAGACCAAAGCCGGAGGGAAAAGTCGGCTCCAAAAGCGGCTTCCGGTCCCTTCGGCCCTTCGCCCCTCGCCGTGGGGTCGTGAGGCCCACAACACAGCGCCGCCGTGGGGGCGTGCATGTGTGTATCCACGCACACGCGTGCTCCCATTCAGCCTCGAGCCTCGGAAAACACGAAGTCTGACAAAAATACAGGGTGTTCATAAGTTGCTCTGAGTAATGGGAGCACCTGCCTACTTCTCGAAGCTAAAACATTGTAAATACAACCAAACATTTGCAAGATCGAGTCTCCCACACTGAGTCACTGTGGATCACCTCATAAGAGAAGCACACAATCGGATGTTTAAGGGCCTAAATGCATTCCCAAGCCGCCTGTCCCCAAGTGCAGGCTCACACAGGGCCGGGGACAGGTTTCAGAAAAATATTGAGAATCACTGTGATCCTCTTGTTTTTTAGAAGCGTGCTTCGAGGTGTGGCCCTGGAAACAGGACGCTCAGGACAGCTAGACGCTTCCGAAGAGCACGTTGCTCACAGTGACTCACAACACTCTCAGTGCATCCCTCTGCAGCCTCTGCACCTGCTTGCAGGTGAGGGCTCCGCGCTCCCGGCAGACACGGAGACTCCGTATTTACTGTGCTCTTTTCAGACTGAGCAGACTCGCCGCCACAGATTTAAAAGAATTTCAACTAAATTTAACTGGAGAAAAGGGCAACATAGAATGAACCCAGGAAACTTTTAAAATAAATCTACTTAAGACTGTTGTCAAACGGTAGTATGTTTCCCTAGCATTAAAATATTTTTGCTTTAAAACATTTTTGTAAGACCCTTGGCTCTATCTCAGTACTAAAAAAAAGTTCTCAGTTGCTTTGTACATTCTAGTTTCCAAAACATACCTGCACCAGAGAACAATAGGGCTTTGCCAAGGTTTGCGAGAGCCCCCTGGCTTCACACCCCTCCGCGCCTCGTTCCCGAAGAGCTGGGCAGGAGTCGGCTCCGGGGGCAGACGCGGCGTCCCAGGAGCCAGTGCCCTCCGGCACCCGCCTGCGCAGAGCGCAGCTGTCCGCTAGGGGACTGCCGAGACGCCGGGCGCCCCACGGCCCTCCGGGCACTGCCACGGCAGCTGGGCCACGCAGTCGCGCGGACGCACCGCGGGGAGGAACGGGACTCTCCTCGGGCCGGAGGCTCCGGCTCCACGCTGCCCGCGCTCCCGCACCGGTCACCGGCTGCACCCACGGGCAGCGGCCGGCCTGGCCCTGACCACGCCCAACACGAGCCCGGTCACAGAGCCTGTGTCCTCACAGGCAGCAAGAGCTCTGCCCACTGCAGACTGAAAATAAAATATCCCACTGGATACAAATGTGAAATGATCATTTTTTCCTGTGTTCTCCAGACATGATATACCTTTCTTTGAAAGAATCATCTTATATCTCTTTAATTCACAGGAAAACACCAAACATGCAAAGGCCTAGATCAGGACCTATGTGACACCAAACATTAACTGAACTGAATTTCCCATTTTAATGCTATATAAGGAAGTTTCAAACCGTTAGCCTCTAAGGGGTGTGTAGCCAACCAGGGCTCACAAGTACTCTTCCTAGCATGAGAATTAAACTTCCTGTCAGTAAACTCCAGGCTGGCCAAAAGCCAAGCAGTGTTTCCATCGGAAGATCAGAGAGAAACTCTGGGCCGACACCTGCAGGAGCAAACAGACGGCACCCACGGCGACTCTTTCCTCACCACAAATGCAAGACTTGTGCGCACTGAGCCGTAAGCGTCTGAGGCCGGGTACAGTGCTGACAGTCCTGCGTGATCGGAGAATCCTATCACCACCACGCTCAGATACACAGGAGAATCTAGAAAACTCTGCTGGGATGCAAGGAGAGGGAAAGCCTAATTAGCAGACGGTACAGATACTTACCTGCTACTTTACCTGCAATCCTGGTTTTTATCATCTTTATGTCTGTGTTTGCAGAGCTCAGCCTGTCTTACAAGGTCTTTTTTTTTTTTTTTTTTTTTTTTTGAGACAGGGTCTCGCTCTGTGGTTCAGACTGGCCCTGAGCTCACTATGTAGCCCAGACGAGCCTTGAACTCAGCCATCCTCCTGCCTCTGCCTCCCCAGTGCTGGGATGACAGGCGTGAGCCACCACGCCCGGCACTGTGGTGTGTGGTGCTGACTGCCGGTGGGCGTGAGTCTCCATGCTCAGTATTGTTGTTTGTGGTTCCCGGGGATCAAACCAAGGACCTTGAGCTTGCTAGGCAGGCGCTGGAACCATTGAGCTAAATCTCTGGCCCTACAAGGTCTGTCTTTAAACCCTAACACTGTACTTGAAGATTTCCCACTTTCTCCCATCAACAAACTCATGTATCTTCTCTGTTCCAAAACCAAGCATAAGTAAACATGCAGCGATTGTAAGGAATGTTTTCTCACATCAAAATCTTTCAAGAGCTCTTCCTTTTCTTGGAATAATCACTTTCTTCTGGAGTAAAGAGAACAAAATACGCTTAAAGAAAACACACAGGAAAAACACCTCCCTGTGTCCTTGGAAAGTGGTGCTTTCCTGTTGCCCAGGAAGTTTCCGGTGTCCTGTTGAGTCAGCGCCCGCCTCTGCAGGTCTCTGAAGCCAGGGCAGGACGGCCATGGCGATGTGGCAGAACTGGCATCGAGCCTCCCCGTGGCCGGAGATGAGCGAAGGCAAAGCACCCACCCCGGTGGCACCAGAGACCCTCTCCCCGGGGCAGCAGCGCGTGTGCCGCACCTCGTACCTGGTTTATCAGCGGATTCAATAATGTGCAAAGTAAGTATCCTAAAGGTAGAGCTCATTTTTAAACACTGTTTTGGAAAAGCAATGGATGGTGTGTTGATAATTTCTGAGACCACTTGCTTTGTCAAGCTAAATAAAATGCTAGTATTTTAGTTTTAGAACAGGAGTGGTCATTTTCCTTTTTCTAAAATTCCCATTGTCGGTGACTTTTAAAATGCAAGGTTAATGTGCAAGTCCAGGTCAGAGCGGACTCCTGACCAGCTCACCTGCCTGAAATGGCCCTATAAACACACAGGGCTGACCGAAGAATGTGGACAGCAGGGGCAGGAGACGCTCCACTCGGCCAAAAATGTTAAAATGAAGTTTTCAAAGCACAAATTCAGGGGCTGGAGATTTAGTTCAGTGGTTCCAACGCCTGCCTCCCAAGTGCAAGGTCCTGAGTTCGATCCCCAGTAACCACATACAATGCTGGGCGTGGAGACTCACGCCCACCAGTCATCAATACCACACACCACAGTGCCGGGCGTGGTGGCTCACGCCTGTCATCCCAGCACTCGGGAGGCAGAGGCAGGAGGATTGCTGAGTTCAAGGCTTGCCTGGTGAGCTGAGAGCCAGCCTGAACTACAAAGCGAGACCCTGTCTCAAAAAAAAAAAAAAACTAGTTCTATGAAAGTTGAATTGTAGAACCTAAGTGGTGTATACATGAATGCTCACAACACAATTATTTCAACTTTTCTGTGTATTTTCACTTATCAATAATAAAATGTTGGCCAGGTGGAGGGAACACAAGCTGTGTAGAAAGATTAGCTCCTACGCTCAGTTCACTGTGTACGGCACATGGTGCTAACGCCTATTACGTATCGAGGTCATAACTGAGACCCAAAATTCGGGACGATGTGAACTTTGTCCCACGGCCAGGATGGGCCAGGTCTCTCCTGCTAGAGCCAGTGGAGTCAGCGGCGGACTTCAGAAAACAGTGAGCCCCGGACAGTTAGACAGCAGGCAGAGCCCCGGGCTCCCCAGAACACACGCCCAGGCCACCACAGCGCACTCTGTACTGCGTCATTAAGTAGAGGAGAGGAGGGTGAGGCCTCCTAACAACAGCTAAGGCGGAAGAGCTGGAAATGTCGACAGCCCAGCGAGAGCAGTATATACCATATGCACATGCTGAAGTATCACACCGTGCCCATACATATGCATAATTACATGTTAATTGAAAAAAATGTATAAATGTTTAAAGAGATGG